>OY757022.1:127098027-127130254 GCA_963580285.1 Lucinisca nassula | reverse complement strand
TTGCCATGTTGCTTGTAAAACTTAGGACTGACAGGCATAACAAAGGATCAGTTCAATGATGTACATGAATCGCTCTCCTCGTTGCGTTCTACGTCAACAAGGAGCACTCGTACAGCCCTTGCCATGTTGCTTGTAAAACTGACAGACTGGTCTGTCCTTGGCTGTTCTTTCAACATTGTTTGGGGTGAAGAAAACTACTTGCAGTAAGGCAATCCATTCAGCCAGAGCAAGTCTAATGTCCAATTTCGTTCCAAAATATCTTGGCCTGCCACATATAGAACGAAATAAAGTAATTGAAAATCACACTACAGAATTTGCAAGGGTGCTGTTTGCTTATTCACAGAAATATGTTGCTATTGCTGTTGCTGATGGTACCTATGTGTACATAGAGAAAAGCGGTGACTTTTCATTCCAAAGGCGTTCTTATTCTGTCCATAAAGGTCGCCCATTGCTTAAACCGATGATGCTTGTAGCAACTGACGGCTACATACTTACAGTGCTTGGACCTTACCTGGCTGATGATAAAAACTCAGATGCCAAAATAACAGAGCATATGCTGAAGAGCAACAGTGAGATATAAGAAATCGGTTCAATGAAGGGGTTGTTCTCATTGTTGATAGGGGGTTTAGGGATGTAACAGACTTAATTAATGATTGTGGGATCAATACTGAAATGCCTCATTTCTTGAAGAAAAAAGAGAAACAGCATAGCACTGAGGAAGCAAATGAATCCAGACTTCGCAAAATTGCAGTATGTTTCCTCTGGCTTTCTTTGCCGGACCATTACAGGGTCACTGATGAGGCTGATGACCCATCTTCTTTCTTATGAATGTTTTCATTGCTCTTAAAGGAACTCATTTTTGATTTTTTGATTTTTAATTGCCTTCACTGCAGCTGGTGTTGTGCCGTGTGGCGGCCGTAAAACGTCTCCCCGTACATCAACCATATGCAGTTTATATTTTACTTTTGTCCTCAAAAGAAGGTGTCCTCAAGTCCCTAATACGTTCAAGGCATACCAGTAGCAAGACCTATAATTTATGGATTGAATACAGCACATGCTTATAACCTATCGTCGGTTGGTTTTGCACATGCAAATCAGGGGCTAGAGTAGTGCTGTTGTGCCCATATTGCATCAGTCTTATGGTATTTGGATTTGAGCGACACCAGCCAGATACAAAAGGGCCTAAGATACATAATAAATACATGGATTTTCTAACAGATGCTGCAGCTGAAGTTTGGGATACCAACAGCGACTCCTCACAAGAAAGTGATGCTAAATGAGATGAGCAAATGTGTGTCAATTATATCCAACTCTTAAAACCTCTAAAAGTAATTTTGACCCTTACTGATACCAATTCAGTCTCTGCTACAATAGTTAAACCCTTTTACACGATATATACATTAGAATTTAACTCCTCTAAGCATTTCTCGCCAGTAAACTTATAGCAAAAAGGCAAAACAAAGTTTTGATAATTTCATCGCATTTTACTGCAATTTTCTCTTTTCAAGGGCACATAACTCATGTCAAAGACTATTTATAAAAAAATCCTTACAATTCTGCAATGGCCAAGCATTGATAAGTATTTTCTAGAAAAGAGGTAAGAATGTGTTGCTTAATAGAGAAATGTTCAACTTTTTGGCAAAGTTGGTAGATGAAAAATTAATGAAAATCCGCAAAGTGCAAATAAATTATTATATTTTAGCAAAGTTCAATAAAATATACAATCACCCTATTTCACATTAATATGTACCCACAGTCTATGCATGACATGGCAAAAAGTTTTGTCAGTGCGCTATTTTAATATAGTCAATTGCTGATTAATTGTCCTTGGTAGAACTGATATGGAATTACCCCACCCACTTTTGATAAACCCTTATCACAAAACTAGAGTTCTGTTTGATTCAAACTTACCAGGGATGAATGTCCCCTCTGTGTGGCTATATTTTCCCAAAATATTATTGAGAAATTTAGGTACCAGGAAAACCCCCTTATGGAGACTAGTCCTTTGGTAATCTGACAAGACTCTTCCACATTATATTTAGGAGTGGATGGTGTCGGGTTTAATTCAGAATTATTTGTTAAATATATTTAGAAATAGGTGAACATTTTGCATACAGTGATTCTAAGGCGCTGATCCGATACCACATTTTTCAATGTCTGATCTGGGCATGCAAGAAAATTACACAGTTTGCCATTGTCCCATTTTGGGGTTTACAATTTAAAATGGAATAGTAAAACTGACTTTCTTTTCAAAATTAAAATTATTTGACTTATTCTTAATCAGAGGTGGGCAAACAATTGGAACACCCAGAAAAAGATTATATATAGAAACACAAAGTAAGAAGTCACCATAAATGTCTGTTATTTCTTTCAATTCTATTGTGGTTTCACTGTATCACATACACATACACATACTAGAAATGCGTCCATAGGACACAGATGCCCCCACCTAAAATATGTTGATGTTTGTATTTGACCTTCGACTGTTTAGTATGACCTTGACCTTACAGGTACTGCATGGGTCTTGTGTGAAACAAATTGTCTCATGATAGTTAACATTTTGTCAAGTAATTTCCAAATCCATCCAGGAACAACAAAGATACTGAGCAGACACACACACCCAAAAAAAAAAAAACACTTTTCTTTACCTTCGACCTCTAAGTATGACCTTGACCGTGTACGTACCAACCTGGGTTTTTTCACATGAAAAATCGACTCATGATTGTTAACATTTCTATCAAGTAATTTCCAAACCCATTTAGAATAACCGGACACAAGGAAAAGACATTTTTCTTTACCTAAATTGACCTCTAGGTATGATGTTGACCTTGGAGGTACCAACCTTGGTCTTAGGAATGACACATCTTCTTATGATGGTTAACATTTCTGCCAAGCAATTTCAAAATCCATCCAGAAATAAGAAAGTTAATGACTGTGTTTAGGATTCAGACGCTTTTTCACTTTTGATCTCTAAGTATGACCTTGACCTTGGAGGTACGGACTGGGTTTTATGTGAGACAGATGGTCTCATGATGACTAACATTTCTGCTATGTAATTTCAAAATCCATCCAGAAATGAGAAAGTTATTGCCCCTGTTTAAGTTTCTAACCCTCTTTTTGACCTTTGACCTCTAAGTACTAGCTGTACCTTGGAGGTACGGACCTGGCTTTTGTGTGCAACACATAGTCTCAGTAATTTCAAAATCCATCCAGAAATAAAAAAGTTATTGAATGGGTTTAAGTTTTGGACGGATGGACAAATGAACAGAAGGATGGACGAACAGACAAGGGCAACACAATATGCCCTTCCACCATTTTTCGAATGGCGGGGGCATAAAAATTGCCTAGCAACAAAACATAACATCATAATAAGTAATGTGAGCTAAGAACAAGATGTTTTGGTGAAACACTGATGCCCCCGGACAGCGCCAATGTTAATGTTTTTGAAAATTTTGAAAAAAATAGGTCAAAGGTCAAGTTCAAGGTCACGAGATCAAAAATTATGGTACCACTGGAAAGGTCTTGTGATAAGGTATACACATGTGAAATATGAAAGCTCTATTAACATTCAAAAGTTATGCCCAATGTTAAGGTTTTTGTAGACAGACAAACGGACAAACGGACCAAAAACTATATGCCCCCGAATCTCTTAGTTTTCGGGGGCATAAAAATAAAATGCAGAATTGTATGGGATTCAAAATGTTTTTCGTTTGCCAATCTGGAGTCTATGTTTTCCATATATCGTACCATAATGATCCTAAGGATTCAAACAGATAGGTCTAAGCAAACAGTGCAGACCCAGATCAGATTGCTCCTGAGGAAGCAGTCTGTTTCGGAGCAGTCTGATCAGGATCTACACTGTTTGTCATTCTGTCTACACTTTACGGACTCCTTGCCGGATCGTGAAACAAATTTGTCAAAAATTTAGGAAAATTTTTAGGATTTTTACGATACATATAAAACATATTGTATTTGGTCTCTCCAGCATTTGCACAACTGGCTAAATGCGCACTAACCTTTAACCCTTATCCCGCTGCATATTTAATTTAGCCATACCCATTCCTGACTTTGAACCAATCAGATTACTTGATGCAATTTATTCCTAGAAATTCACAAACTGAATGTCAAACAGTGTAGATCCTGATCAGATGGCTTCTTCAGAAGCCAAAGCCATCTGATCTGGATCTACACTGTTTGCAAAGAAAAGGGCTAACATTCTTGCCTGCTGGTCATGGATCTGTTGGGTACCTACCCAACCACACTTATACATAAGCGCTTTGCCAGTACAAAGCACATTCTTGCAACTGTCAGAATGGCCATAGATCAATTCGCCAAGGTAGAATGTTGCCCCTCACTCCCCCTCCCCCATCATCCCCAGGCAGGGTTTGAACCCACAACCACCTGATCATGAATTAAATGCCACTAAGGCTGGCTGTATATGCTAAGAACCCTTACTAGCACTTTGGTATTCAGAAACCTTTTTGAACAATTACAATTTACTACCTGATGGCAGTAGACCCAGATAAGATGCCACATTCTGCAGCATCTCATTTGGGTCTACACTGTTGATCAGGCCCAATAAGTATAGTTCACTTTATTGAAGTACGCTGGAATTAGTTTTGCAGGATTCTGTTTAAAATGTGTCAGACTGTGGATCTTGACAGAAGCATCCAAAATCTATGTTAGGAATAATGTTTTACTCAAAGGACTTTCTGACTGTTAAATGCCTAAAGTACTGTATATCAAATTTCCTTCTCAGAATTATTGTCAAGGGAACAATATTAGGGAAGAAATGACAACTTGAATTAGCTGAGTAATATGACTCAAAGACTTTCCAATAGAGATTGTACAGTAGCTCTGAAGTGACATTGTTTCAGTTGATTTTCTTGAGTCACTGGAACTCAACAGAAAATGCAATAAGCTAATGGAATAATGACATACTCCTAACCCATTGTATACAAGTGGACACTTCCATTGCTATATATTGGAAAATTCCATTTGTCATGTAAGGGACGGTAGGCCTATTTTTTTAATTTTTATTCTATCTTTTACGGAAAATTATGTTAGCAAATAGTGCAGGCCCTGATCAGATGCCACATTTTGCGGCTTCTGATCTGGTTTTGGTTTTACGGCCCGCTTCTGATCTTAAAAGACCACTTTTTTAACATTCCCAAAGGTGGTCTTAATGTAGGAATTTTACTGAGTCAAAACTCATGGTTGTCAACCACGTTAAACTTTTTAAGAAGTTTATTTAGACTAGAACTGCGTCCATAGGACATGGATGCCCCCGCCTGAAAATATGTCTATGTTCGTATTCATCCATAGAAAGCTATTGACCGTGTTTAAGTTTTGGACCCTTTTTTCACATTTGACCTCTTAAGTATGACCTTGACCTTGGAGGTAAGGACCTTGGTTTTGTGTGAGGCAGATTGTCTCATGATGGCTAACATTTCTGCCAAGTAATTTCAAAATCCATCCAGAGATAAGAAAATTATTGACTGCGTTTAAGTTTCAGAACATTTTTTTTATCTTTGACCTCTAAGTATGACCTTGACCTTGGAGGTACAGATCTGGGTTTGCATGTGACACATCGTCTTATGATGATTTACATTTCTTCAAAGTAATTTCAAAATCCATCCGGAAATAATTAAGTTATTGACTGCATTTAAGTTTTGGACCCTATTTTGACCTTTGACCTCAAGTATGACCTTGACCTTGGAGGTACGAACCTGGATTTTGCATGTGACACTTGTCTCATGATCTAAGCATGACCTGGACCTTGGAGGTACGGACCTGGATTTTGCACGTGACACATCGTCTCATGATGGTCAACATTTCTACAAAGGTAATTTCAAAATCCATCCAGAAATAAGAAAGTTATTGACTGCGTTTAAGTTTCGGACCCCTTTCTTAACCTTTGACTTCTAAGTATATTGACCTTGAAGGTACAGACCTGGGTTTTGCACATGACATGTCGTCTTATGATGGTTAATATTTCTGTTGAGTAATTTTAAAATCCATTAAGAAGCATGTGACATGTCGTCTTACGATGGTTAACATTTCTGCCGAGTAATTTTAAAATCCATCAAGAAATAAGGAAGTTATTGACCGCGTTTAAGTTTCGGACGGACAGACGGACGGACGGAAGGACAGGGGCAATGCTATATGCCCTTTCCACCATTTTTCGAATGGCGGGGGCATAAAAATGGTTGAACTATTTGCATGTGAACAGAGATGGGCTTGATCACATGCTGTCTTCTGCAGCATCAATCTCATATGATCAATCCTTCACTATTTTCCAGTATCCCACTTTGAGGTTTGCCACATTTAATCCTTATCCTGCTGAATAAACTTACTTAGCCACACCCATTTCTGATAATCAACCAATCAAATTTGTAAACTGAATGACAAACAGTGTAGACCTTGATCTTCAGAAGTCATCTGATCTAGATCTACACAGCTTGCAAAGGCAGGAGTTGATCTAGATCTACACTGATTGCCAAGGTAGGGGTTTTCATGTGCAGTCGGATAAGGGTTAATGGGTTGAAAGGGCAGGAATATGAAAAGAGACTCAAATGACGGCTCTATAAGAAGAATAAATGCATCTGCCATTTTCATCAAGGTAGACAACTTTTGCGACTTAGTCTTTGCTTTCTAATAAACCGAGCCCCACAAAAAAAGGGGGCCACACTTTATAGAAAGAATTTGCTCATGAGGAGTAAATTCTTTCTTTTTAGCAAATTCATGAGGAGTAAATTCTTTCTTTTTAGAGTAAACCCCTGTAAACCCCTATTGTTGAGAAAGACAAAAATAACTTTGGAAGAGTTCCATCCCTCCCCTGAATGTGTATCCCTACCCCTTAAAATATTTTGACTTTTTGAAATGCAGCAACATACAGTATAAGTATGAGAATCATCTCACAGTTGGGTAAAAGTCCCAAAAATCAGAAGTGATAATGTCTCTAAAATGATCTAAATAGTGTCAACAGGGATATAAAACCTCAATTCAGATTGATTTAGGAATCCAGCACCATCAGTAGTGAGTACAGAGTTACTTACCCTTGCTTTGGGTGTCTGTTTGAGACCAATGGCTGGTTGACTTCTGGATGCCTGAAAAGACATAAAAAAACTGCAAATTAGCCAGAAACAAAACAAGAGGGCCATGATGGCCCTGGATCGCTCACCTGATCCATAGAGTAACAAGTGGGCCCCGGGGAGGGCCATTATTGACCCCATGGTTATAATGTGCATAATATTGAGGGAGGTCTAAAAAGGTGAAGCTTCATACCAAATATCAACAAAGGCTATAACTGTCCACTAGATGAAGCTCCATACCAAATATCAAAGACATGGGCCTTGCAGTTTCAGAGAAGAAGATTTTCAAAGATTTCCCTATATAAGCCTATGTAAAACCAAAGGGTCTCGGGGCAGGGGCATTTTTGGCCCCAGTGCTATAATTTGAACAACCTTGATAGAGGTCCACTAGATGAAATTTCACACCAAATATCAAAGACCTGGGCCTTGTGGTTTCACAGAAGAAATTTTTTAAAGATTTTCCCTATATTAGTCTATGTAAAACCAAAGTGCCCCGAGGCGGGGGCATTTTTGGCCTCAGGGCTATAATTTGAACAATCTTGGTAGAGGTCCACTAGCTGAAACTTCATACCAAAAAACAAAGACCTAGGCCTTGTGGTTTCAGAGAAGAAGATTTTTCAAGATTTTCCCTATGTAAGTCTATGTAAAACCAAAGGGCCCCGGAGGTGAGGCTATTTTGGCCCCAGGGATATAATTTGAACAATCTTGGTAGAGGTCCACTAGATGAAGCTTCATACCAAATATCAAAGACCTGGGCCTTGCAGTTTTAGAAAGCAGAATTTTAAAGATTTTCCCTACATAAGCCTATGTAAAACCAAAGGGCTCCGGGGCGGGGGCATGTTTGGCCCTAGCACTATAATTTGAACAATCTTGGTAGAGGTCTACTAGATGAAGCTTCATACCAAATAGCAAAGACCTGGGCCTTGCAGTTTCAGAGAAGACTTTTAAAGATTTTCCCTATATAAGCCAATGTAAAACCAAAGGGCCCCGGGGCGGGGGCATTTTTGGCCCCAGCACTATAATTTGAACAATCTTGGTAGGGGTTGACTAGATGAAGCTTCATACCGAATATCAAAGACCTGGGCCTTGCTGTTTCAGAGAAGAAGATTTTTTAAGTTTTCGGTGAAAAAAATCTATTTTTTGCTCCTGTGACCTATATGTGCAACAGACAGAAACCATTTGAACAACTATGAAAGGGGACCACCTAAGGATCGTTCCTGTGAAGTTTGGTCAAAATCCAATCAGTGGTTTAGGAGGAGATGTCGTTTGAAGAAATAGTTTACGCTTGGATGACAGACAAAAAGTGATCCTAATATAAAACACAAGAGGGCCATGATGGCCCTGGATCGCTCACCTGATCCCTAGAGTAACAAGTGGGCCCTGAGGCGGGCCACTATTGACCCCAGGGTTATAATGTGCATAATGTTGAGGGAGGTCTAAAAAGGTGAAGCTTCATACCAAATATAAACAAAGGCTATAATTTGAACAATCTTGGCAAAGGTCCACTAGATGAAGCTACACACCAAATATCAAAGACCTGGGCCTTGCGGTTTCAGAGAAGATTTTTAAAGATATTCCCTACATAAGCCTTTGATAAACCAAATGGCCCAAGGCAGGGGCATTTTTGGCCTCAGGGCTATAATTTAAACAATCTTGATAGAGGTCCACTAGATGAAGCTTCACACCAAATATCAAAGACCTGGGCCTTGCTGTTTCAGAGAAGAAGATTTTCAAAGATTATCTCTTTTAAGTCTACGTAAAACCAAAGGGCCCCGGGGGGGGGGGGGGGGGGGCATTTGTGGCCTGAGGGTTATAATTTGAAAATCTTGGTAGAGTTCCACTAGATGAAGCTCCAGACCAAATATCAAAAGACATGGGCCTTGCAGTTTCAGAGAAGAAGATTTTTAAATATTTACCTATATAAGTCTATGTAAAACCAAAGGGTCTCGGGCTGGGGCATTTTTGGCACCAGGGCTATAATTTAAACAATCTTGATAGAGGTCCACTAGATGAAATTTCACACCAAATATCAAAGCCCTAGGCCTTGTGGGTGCATAGAAGAAGATTTTAAAAGATTTTCCCTATATATGTCTATGTAAAACCAAAGGGTCTCGGGCGGGGGCATTTCTGGCCCCAGGGCTTTAATTTGAACAATCCTGATAGAGGTCCACTAGCTGAAGCTTCATACCAAATATCAAAGACCTAGGCCTTGTGGTTTCAGAGAAGAAGATTTTTAAAGATTTTCCCTATATAAGTCTATGTAAAACCAAAGGGCCCTGGAGCGGGGGCATTTTTGGCCCAGGGCTATAATTTGAACAATCTTGGTAGAAGTCCACAAAATGAAGGCTCATACCAAATATCAAACATCTGGGCCTTGCAGTTTCAGAGAAGAAGATTTTTAAAGATTATCCCTATATAAGCCTATGTAAAACCAAAGGGCCCCAAGGCGGGGGCATTTTTGACCCCAGCACTATAATTTGAACAATCTTGGTAGGGGTCCAACAGATGAAGCTTCATACCAAATATCAAAGACCTGGGCCTTGTGGTATCAGAGAGGAAGATTTTTAAAGATTTTCCCTATATAAGTCTATGTAAAACCAAAGGGCCCCGGAGCGGGGGCATTTTTTGTCCCAGGGCAATAATTTGAACAATCTTGATAAAGGTCATCAAGACGAAGCTTCATACCAAATATCAAACACCTGAGCCTTCTGGTTTCAGACAAGAAGATTTTTAAAGGTTTTCCATATGTAAGTCTATGTAAAACCAAAAGGCCCAGGGGCGGGGGCATTTTTGGCCCCAGGGCTATAATTTGAACAATCTTGGTAGAGGTCCACTAGATGAAGCTACACACCAAATAGCAAAGACCTGGGCCCTGCAGTTTCAGAGAAGAAGTTTTTTTTAAAGATTTTCCCAATATAAGCCCATGTAAAACCAAAGGGCACTGGGGCGGGGGCATTTTTGGCCCCAGCACTATAATTTGAACAATCTTGGTAGGGGTCCTTTAGATGAAGCTTCATACCAAATATCAAAGACCTGGGCCTTGCGATTTCAGAGAAGAAGATTTTTATAGGTTTTCCCTATATAAGCCTATGTAAAACCAAAGGGTCCCAGGGCGGGGGTATTTTTGGCCCCAGCACTATAATTTGAACAATCTTGGTAGGGGTCCATAAGATGAAGATTCATACCAAATATCAAAGACCTGGGCCTTGCAGTTTCAGAGAAGATTTTTAAAGATTTTCCCTATATAAGCCCATGTAAAACCAAAGGGCCCCGGAGCGGGGGCATTTTTGGCCCCAGCACTATAATTTGAACAATCTTGGTAGGGGTCCACTAGATGAAGCTTCAAACCAAATATCAAAGACCTGGGCCTTACGGTTTCAGAGAAGAAGATTTTTAAAGATTTTCCCTATATAAGCCCATGTAAAACCAAAGGGCCCCGGAGCGGGGGCATTTTTGGCCCCAGCACTATAATTTGAACAATCTTGGTAGGGGTCCACCAGATGAAGCTTCATACCAAATATCAAAGAACCTGGGCCTTGTGGTTTCAGAGAAGAAGATTTTTTAAGTTTTTGGTGAAAAAAATCTCTTTTTGGCTCCTATGACCTAGATGTGCAACGGACCGGAACCATTTGAACAACTTTGAAAGGGGACCACCTAAGGATCATTCCTGTGAAGTTTGGTCAAAATCCGATCAGTGGTTTAGGAGGAGATGTCGTTTAAAGAATTGTTTACGGACGCACGCACGGACGCACGGACGGACGCACGGACGGACGGACGCACGACGGACGAAAAGTGATCCCAAAAGCTCACCTCGTCACTACGTGACGGTGAGCTAACAAAAATAAACCGCGACAGAAGAACCGCCTTGGAAAGGTTAGTGGAACCGAATTCCACTGGGGAGGCTTAATCCACACCTTGGATTTGAATAGATAGGATTGTGAAGAGTTTTTATTATTTCAGTCAGTAATAGATTGTATATTACACGCATGATTTGCCTCGGTGCGACTGTTCTATCGATCCCCAGAAATCTTTGTTTTGACCAGAAATAAGGGCTATATCAGACATGTTCTTTTTGTATTATCACAACGATCACAACATAGATTGTCGGGACACGTTAGAACCGCCTCAGTAAGACTGTTTTAACCTTCAACAGAAACTCTGTTTCTTGCTTAAAGACACATTTTTTTTTTCCTTATATAAAAGGGGTGGCCTGTCTAATGATCTCCAATCCATAGTGCACATCAAAGGCTTATCTTATCTAAGTGATTATGAGGTGATTATGAGCAGATTGATATGTTTAATAGGGGGCTCAATAAGGGTACTTGAGTGATAGTATAATTTACTGAGATTGTTTCAAACAAAATATTGTTTTAAATTACTTCTTTTTTATTATAAAATAAAGTAAAGAAAAACACTGATATCCATTGTTTCCTTTACTCAAAAGTGCAAAGAAGTAAACAAACAAGGTAAATGAATTGATTAACCTCAAAATTTAATCAGTCAATTTACCTTTATTTATTTATTTATTTATTTATTATTATTTATTTATTTATTTTTCATTTATTTATTTATTTATTTTGGTTGAAAGTATGTGACAAACAAATCATATAATGTCTAAAACATTAGCATTTTATTGTTTCAGTTAAGATGGAACTATAAAATGTTCTTTGATATCAGAAAAGAGAGAAAAAAAGAAATATTTTAAGATTATATTTTTTTCACCTTTTCAAGTTTAAAACTTCAATAACAAACACAATTAAATTTATTTTTTTATTTATAATGCAACATAGGTTGTGGGTACTTGTTAGAACCGCCGGTTTAAATGAGTACCCACAACCTATGACCCACTGAGACGATTCTAACAAGCACCCACAACCTATGACTTGGAGCAGAAATAAGGAAAAAATGTATACCACCTTAAACCCCCATTTTCTCTATAGAAAGTGGGGTTTAGGGGGATGTTCATTAAACAGACTTGGTCACATGTTGACGACATTGTGCAAAACTGTGAGCCCTGGTTTTCTCTATATATGCTGGGGTTTTCAGGAACACTATTTTTACATTAAAATGACCTCCAAATGTTAGCTGGAAGTATCTTATTTATTCATTTATTCCACACCTTTTGTCTGTACATATATGTGTTGGGCTTTGTCTTTTCACTTGGCACGGACGAAAATTATGCCAGCCTGCATTCTGAGACAATGTAGAGAGTGGCTACCAAACCCTGATAAAGTACCCTACATGGGTCATAAGTCGCAGTGATTCTGTTCATAGATTCTTCGGGTAAAACTTGAATGATTTTTCATATTTGGGTAAAAATAAGTGTGCTACAATAAACCTATAACGGGTAAAAGACATACATCACATACACAGGCCTATAAAATTTTGACCCCTTAAACCCCACTTTTATACAGTAGAACTGGAGTTTGGAGGGGTATATATTATTTTTCTTATTTCTGCTCAAAAACATATATTGTGTGTCCTCGTTAGAACCGCCTCATGGAAGCATTTCTAACCAGCAGTCACCATGTAAAAACAAATTGTGCATACTCGTCAGAACGGCTTCGCCGAGGTGGTTCTAATGAATACCCACAATAAATGTTTAGAGCAGAAATAATAAAGTTATCAGGATTTTATCTGAAAAAAAAATCATTTTTGGTGGAAAAAAATTACCACTGTATTTGAATTGGCATTTTCTGTAATGATTATAAGTAATGGCTACTAAATATAAAATTGGAAAAAAGTGCTGTTGTTTCTTCCATGCAAATCAAAATAAGGACTTAGGTGTAAATGAATAGGTGTCATTTGTCAAAGTCATATCCCTAGGTAATTTATTACCCTCTCTTGGTCCCCTACCTGTATGACAGCCTGAATACCCCAAGTGCATTTTATCTCAATGCTGGATTCTTTAATAAATGGTCATTAGGGTGTTATGTAATCGAAAAATGTGTCTTTAAGTAAGGACTATACACATTATAGCACACAAGTTTGTCCTGTCAGTGATAAAAGTTAACGTCTGAACAACAGTTAGACTGTTCTAACGAGTGTTGCTCGAAGAATTTCCCGGTTGGGAAAATAACACCAGAAATTAAATTATACGACAGACTGCATGCATGGTAGTTAACCCAATCACGGTTGGCAACTTTGCTTCCCTCTTTAATTGCACGCCGGTGGGTCAGGCCTCAGATTCTATGACGGCTCCAACGTAAAGGCTTATTGAAAATTAGAGAGATAATGTTGGTTGGTGCCTGATGCTCTGTCTCTGGTCGGGCTCATCGGAGTCTAACTGTTGGTTTTCTTTTGCTCCAGCATTTCAGTGGTTTCTTGCTGTCGAGTCCTCACCGTTGTCTCACCTCTGTGGTTCTTTGATTTTTGTGTTCACGGAGATGTTGCACTGATGAGTTAGGAGGCCTTCATGCGGACTGAACAAATTATTTGTCTAAATCGTGACGGAAGTAAGGGCGAGGATTGTGGCCACGTAAAATCGATTTAAGCCCCCCAGTGGAAATCTTCCACTGACCGTTCCAAGGCGGCTCTTCTGTGGCGATTTATTTATGTTGTTGTTTGTTACTTACTGTGTGTATCACTTGTGTCTTTTGGTTTTGGATGGCCATATGGCCATTTTGTGGGAAAGTAACTGTCCTTATGGCCTTCCTTTGTTTAGGTTTCCATTATGGTCTGGTCGCTTAATGTGTGTATTTCTTTCCCTTTGGTGTCTTTTATGGGTGGAGTAAGTTAATTGTATCAATTCCTGATCTTTGTTTTACTTCTACTTTACTGTATCCATATTCTAATTTAATACGATGTTTTGGTCCATACGAATACCCACGACGTCTTCTTAGAACCGACTAAGAAACATATAACCATGGTAACGGACGTAAAGTAAAGACGTACCGCAGGGATACGTTTTACGCCCCATCACGTAAATAGATAACGCTAACATTTAAATAACGTTCCCAAATACATGATGTCGTATTATCAATTTTTCCTTTTCTTCACAAAATAATCTGTTTTTAGCAACAGAAATCTGTGTTTGTTGAACAGTTAAGGAATAATAAAATAAAAGCACATAATTGATCATTATCTTAATGATAAAAGTAAAGATTGTCTGTACACGTTTGAACCGCCTCAGTTAGACTGTTATAACGAGCAACAGAAATCTATGTTTGGAGCAAAAATACCGAAAATATACATTATAGCACACAAGTGTTATATCTTCATGTAGCTACGATTAAAAAAACATAAATTTTCTCTACACTTTAGAACTGCCTCAGTGAGACTCTGCTAACGAGCAACAGAAAGCTGTGTTTGGAGCACCAATGAGAAATATTTACATTATCACAAACAGGTGTTTTACCACTGAAGGCTTGTCTGCAGATTCAGGTCCTCACCTCCTTACATTGTCGCTAACGCTATGCGGCTACACGTATGCGGCCATGCGACCATTATAACGAGCAACATAAATCTATGTTTGGAGATGAATTTAGGAATGTTCACATTATAGCACGTACAGACTTGTTATATATCCTCATGATAACAAACCATAGATAGTCTGTACACGTTTGAACCGCCTCAGCGAGACTGGTTAACAGAAATCTATGCTTGAAGCAAAAAATCATATTATATACATTATAACAAACAAGCTTCTATCTTCAAGAACGTATGATAAATACATAGATTTTCTCTTCACGTTAGAACAGCCTCAGCGAGACTCTTTTAACGAGAACCATGGGTTCTATCTTAATCTATATATCTTAATATCTATGCTTAAAGTTTATTGGATCTCTATTGACACAAGGTTACGTGGTATGTTCCTACCTGAACCCAAGGGCACAGGCTCCCAACATAGCAGAACGGCGTTATACCACTCCAGCCTTGCCTGTAGAACCTAGTCTTCACTTTCTCCATAGATTGTCGCTACACGTTAGAACGGCCTCCATGAGACCGTTCTAACGAGGAACAGAAATCTATGTTTGGAGAAGACCTCTGGACTATTAGAATAATATATATAGCACTGAATTATCTAAATAATAAAAATCATATATCGTCCGCACACGTTTGGACTGTTCCAACGAACAACAGAAATTTATGTTTTAAGCTTATGGGATCTGAAGATGAACGTCTCTGCTTGACAAGGTAAAGTGGTACGTACCTACCTGAACAAAAGGGCACAGGCTCTCAGCATAGAAGAACGGCTTTATACCACTCTAGCCTTGTCTGCAGATTCATGTCTTCACCTTCTTCATAGTGACAGTTCTTTCAGTTCTTTTTTCTTTTTACTTGACCATTTTTTTTTGTCCTTTGTACGAGGTGCAACCACCTCTGACTCTCCGTCCGTCGAAATGTTGTTACGCGGATTTTTATTATGAACGACCTGAACCTTTTGTAATGCCGTTCATTTTCCTAGTGTGTTTTAACAGCCCACAACATTCTGCTTACTGCGAATTGTCTATGCGTGTCTGCGTGTCTCAGATCTTTGAATTGGACGTCCACTAACTCTTGAACCGACTGAACAAACTCTAGTAACGGTTTTGATTTCCAGTCATTTTTTCTTTTTTTTTCTTTGCTTGAGTATATAATTGAGAGACTCGCAATTGTTATTTTTCCACTGCTTTTCTGTGCGGGTAACGTTTTCTGGTTATTTGCGTTTTTTATCTAAATTTTCTTTAACACGTTTTAGAAGTACCTTAAAATGGTTGTGAAATTGACTGGCTTATTGTTTCAACCTCCTCAACATACGGTGAGTGAGTGAGTGAGTGTTTGAACTTTACGTCCCACCAACAGCTAAGGTCATATGGAGACAGGACCTCGGTTTAAAGACTCATCCGAAAATCTGGAGAATCCCGGGATCGATTCTACGACCCCTGGTTTACAAGGCGAGTAGCGTAACCACTACATCACGGAGACTTCTACGGTATCATCGGCATTAATGATGCCGTCATCGCCAAATATTTTGTTGAGCAGCATATTTCGGTCGGATTTATCGACTGCCACATCGATGAGTTTTTGATTGACATTTTGTCGCAAATGCCTTGTGCAGAGAATGTACTTGGAATTAGAAAATGGCGATGTGATAGCATTTACAATGGCTTTCTCATCGTCAGTTCCAAAGACCAGTTTGCTTGTATCTACCCCTGTTAGTTTTATTTGAAGATGTGAGAAGAACATTGAATAACTTTCAAAATCGCTATTATCGTGAAAAAAAACATTGACCCGAAGAAAACACGCCACCCTCCGGGTAAGCCAGTTAAGCTTGACTATACACTTCACCAGCAAATTTTGGAGTACGTTCAATCCTCCAAATATCTTGGTATCACCATCACTGACGATCTTGATTGGGGTCATCATATCTCAGAGATAACGTCTAAAGCAAATAGGACTTTAGGATTCCTTAGACGTAATTTGGCTTTTGCACCTTGGCAGACAAAGGACGTTGCTTATAAAACATTGATTCGCCCTCAACTTGAATGTGCATCACCCATTTGGCATTCCTGTGTTAAAACTCAGACTCACCAGGTGGAGAAGGTGCTGAGGACAGCTGTTTGGTGGACCTGCCGGCGATGGCGCAATAGAAGTTGTGTCGGTGACATGTTTAATGAGCTAGAATGGCCATCCCTAGAGGTCCGTCGTGAGCAGTCCTCTTTAACCTTCTTCTATAAGATACACTCTGATACAGTGTCTATTAATAAAGATAGGTACTTGACCCCTGTAACAGCGTCAACCCAAACAAGGGCATTAAAAGTAAACAATTCACAATATCGTAGGTACCAGTCCTATAGCGATGCCCTGAAAAACCCTTTCTTTCCTAGAAATATTCCTCAATGGAATAGTCTTGCCTCTTATGTGGTGAATGCCAAGACCGCAGAGGAGTTCAAAGCCTGTACAGTGTATGATTGGGCCTCAGAGGTATGCGTTTTAGGGTACCTCAGTTATTCAGATTGTAAATAGTTTTAAGGACTCATCCAGTGAATCCCCCTTTTTTAGCTAAATTCTAAATTTAGCCACCCATTCAGCTTCAAGGTAATGGCCAAATGCGAATAGATACTATGACATAACATCCTGAACAGACAGACCGATTCTTACCTATCTTCCAGTATCTTCATGTGAGTATAGACAATGCATTGCTGATACAGTTTTAACGCCTTTAGGTTGGCGTGTCCGAGGATTGAACCTGCAGTCTACATGTACAGCTCCCAAAGCGGACGCTGTACCTAAGCTCTCATGCCATTAAATATTTACCTTGCGCATTTAATGTATAAGATTAAGACCAGAACCTTTATTTTTTGCTGATAGCAAAATAGAAGTGAAAGCATTGATCAGGAATCGATTCAATCAACCCACAGCTCCCATCAGAGACACCAAAGATAAAGAAACACAAACATGAAACAACAGACCTAATGGAAACATCAATAGCGGAAATAAAAATCAAAAAATGAGTTCATTTAAGAGCAATGAAAACATTCATAAGAAAGGAGATGGGTCATACTACGTAGTTTCGGCTAATAAAGCCTCATCAGTGACCCTGTTATGATCCGGCAAAGAAAGCCAGAGGAAACATACTGCAATTTTGCGAATTTCGAATAGGCAGTCGATTCAAAGTAGAAGTAAAACAAAGATCAGGAATTGATACAATTAACTTACTCCACCCATAAAAGACACCAAAGGGAAAGAAATACAAACATTAAGCGACCAGACCATAATGGAAACCTAAACAAAGGAAGGCCATAAGGACAGTTACTTTCCCACAAAATGGCCATATGGCCATCCAAAACCAAAAGACACAAGTGATACACACAGTAAGTAACAAATAACAACATAAATAAATCGCCACAGAAGAGCCGCCTTGGAACGGTCAGTGGAAGATTTCCACTGGGGGGCTTAAATCGATTTTACGTGGCCATAATCCTCGCCCTTACTTCCGTCGCGATTTAGACAAAGTTTTTTCAGTCCGCATGAAGGCCTCCCAACCCACCAGTGCAACATCTCCGTGAACACAAATAATCAAAGCACCACAGAGGTGAGACAACGGCGAGGACTCGACAGCAAGAAACCACTGAAACGCTGGAGCAAAAGAAAACCAACAGCCAGACTCCGATGGGCCCGACCAGAGACAAAGCATCAGGCACCAACCAACATTACCTTGAATTAGATCTCTCCAATTTTCAATAAAGTAGAAGTAAAACAAAGATCAGGAATTGATACAATTAACTTACTCCACCCATAAAAGACACCAAAGGGAAAGAAATACAAACATTAAGCGACCAGACCATAATGGAAACCTAAACAAAGGAAGGCCATAAGGACAGTTACTTTCCCACAAAATGGCCATATGGCCATCCAAAATTAAAAGACACAAGTGATACACACAGTAAGTAACAAACAACAACATAAATAAATCGCCACAGAAGAGCCGCCTTGGAACGGTCAGTGGAAGATTTCCACTGGGGGGGGGGGGGGGGCTTAAATCGATTTTACGTGGCCACAATCCTCGCCCTTACTTCCGTCGCGATTTAGACAAATAATTTGTTCAGTCCGCATGAAGGCCTCCTAACTCATCAGTGCAACATCTCCGTGAACACAAAAATCAAAGAACCATAGAGGTGAGAGAACGGTGAGGACTCGACAGCAAGAAACTACTGAAATGCTGGAGCAAAAGAAAAACAACAGTTAGACTCCGATGAGCCCGACCAGAGACAGAGCATCAGGCACCAACCAACATTATCTCTCTAATTCTCGATAAGCCTTTACGTTGGAGCCGTCATAGAATCTGAGGCCTGACCCACCGGCGTGCAATTAAAGAGGGAAGCAAAGTTGCCAACCGTGATTGGGTTAACTACCATGCATGCAGTCTGTCGTATAATATCCATGTTGTACCCAATCTTTTTATATCGAAGAATGATTTTACGAAATTGGGTGCTGAAGTCATTGCGGTTATATATTTTTCTGAATTTATATACTAAGTCATCATAAAATTCGGGTTCCGATAGACCTTGTTGCAGAAGAGATTTAAGTCCAATATTGAATTTTGAAATTAAATCAGAATGGCGTCTATAAAATTTTGAAAAGGCTTTACGTAGTTTATGGTACCGATAACTCTGATTAAGGAGTTTAGCCGTTAATAATTTATTACGAGTGTTGAAGTCAGTTACATGACTACACACTCTAGCAAATCGAATTAATTGCGAAATATAAACGCCATAGGATGGCGCACGAGGAACATCACCATCCAAAAAAGGAAAATTTACAATCTCAAAATCAAAGTCATCGCGTTTATCATAAATTTTGCACGAAACAAATCCATCTACAATAGATAGATGTAAATCCAAAAACGGGGCCTCGGTATCAGAAGAATTTGCTTTATTTAACTGAAGTTCTAGGGGGTAAATCTGACTGATCAAACCATCAAAATAGGTATTATCAATATTTAATAAATCATCTAAATATCTAGAAGTAGAGCTAAAAGCTTCAATAATTTCAGATTGGTTATCAATGGAAAGCGACAAAATGAAGTCTCTTTCATAACAATACAAGAACAGATCAGCCACAAGAGGTGCGCAATTAGTACCCATCGGAATACCCACAATTTGTCTAAATAACTTAGTACCGAATCCAATATAAATATTGTCAAGTAGAAAGGTGAGGGCATCACACACTTTCTGACATGACCAAAGTGTATAATTCTTATGCTCTTTAGAAGTGAAAATGCATTTCTGACATTACATGCAAGATAGAGAGAATCTTCTCTGTGAAAAGCCCATTCAATTAAATCATGAAGCTTTTCTTTTATAAGTTTATGAGGAAGTGTAGTGTAAAGAGTGGAAAAATCGTAGGTAGACAGACTAGAAGCACGAAAATGTCTAGATTTCAATTTATTTAAAACCTCATTCGAATTTTTATAGACCAAAACAGATTTCTTCCTGATCTTTCAAAGACTTTATCACAATATTTAATTACATGCGTTTTAATAGCAGTAAGACAGGAAGTTAATAATTTAGAAAGTTCAGTGGTAGTGCAAGAACTAGAATTTGCAATAAACCGTGCTTTGTAAGGTTTTTTATGAAGTTTTGGTAACCAGTATAGCGTAGGAAGCTTGTCTTGGCCTTCGTTAACACACACAGCAAACTTGGTGGCTGAAAGACAAACATGTTTATCTACTATAGCTCTCTCTTCAGCTAAAGGCTGAAGTTCATAGGCCTTAGTACCAACAAGCTCCTGCTTAAGCGTGTTAACATAGTGGAGCCGTCACACAACGACGACGTTGTTAGCGGCCTTGTCTGCAGGGGCCAAAACAAACTTCTTATGAAATTCTTGAATACCTAGTTTAAGATGACGTAAAGACGTCTTGGGCTTAGGAGGTAATAAGTTAGTATTTTGAGAATAGAAAGAAATGCGTTTATTCACTAGTTTTAAAATGCTAAGTTTCCAGTCCTTAAGGGCTTTATGCTCAACATACTCTCGCTTACACCATCGATTACCGAATTCATTCAAGGAAGCAGCGATTTCATCTCTACATTTACTGAAATCAATTTTAGAAGGAAACCGATATTTCGGTCCTTTAGAAATTATATTCCTTATCCTAGAATCAGGAATAATTTTCAAATTGCCAGTAATTACATGACCAGCAGCAGGATAGCAATACTTTGAGTTTTTACAATCAAATGAAACAGGAGTATTAGTATCAATATCAAGATCTGAAACAAGTTTATTGAAATTAAAAATGATAGATCTAACAGGTTTGTTATATTTATAGCAAATTATAGGTGTTTCAGTATTTTGAAAATAAGCAGGAATGGAAGAAAGCACCGATCTCTCACGGAAGATACTGGGCAAATCTATAAAATCCATACCCTTATTAATGAAGGATATTTTGAAGAAATGGCGTTTATGATTAATTTCAGAATCAATTAAAGGACGGAGAGTATGCTGAGTATAGCCTCTAGTTAAGAGAGCCGCATCATATAACTGATGAGAACTATCGTAGAATTTATTCGCCTCGGTGTCCAGAAGACGTAAAACAGAAACGGGTAATGAACTTAAAAATGAAAGCATAGAGTGGCGTCCATGATTTAATAATATAATTGACAGTCACTTCAGTCTAGTATTGTTTCGTTTAAACGCACGTGATTTACGTTTAAAGTTACCATTTTTCCTGGTGCCGTGAGATCTAGTTCTGCGTTTTCGACATTCCAGGAGTGAGAAAATATCAAAGTCCGGCATTCTGGAAATATTACCCTCATGATAAATGTTGTCATTAAATCCCAGTGGAAAAGGGGTCTGTAAAAATTTAATCCATTTCAGTTCAGCTTCATGTCTTTTGATTTTTTTGAATCTAGATGTAGAATTTGCATCGTAATAAAGTTTTTCCACTGGTTGTATAACAATGTTATTTACAGAATGACCTGTACGTCGAAAGTGACGGTACAAGAAAGTGTCAGTTTTCTTAGGCTTACTCATTCTACGATAATGCTCGTTCAATCTAGTTTTAAGCATGCGGTTAGTTTGACCGACGTACTGCATATTACAGTTTGCAGCACGTCAAGTAATTAGATAAATTAAATCTGTAGACTGTCATGTCAAATCAGACATGTTAACTACAGAGAAGCGTCTACCGTTTACAGATGAAGTAACGGTAGACGCAGTGCTTAAATGCGAACAACATCTGCACCTCTTGGCATTGCACTTAGAAATACTAGGATACATTCCACTTCTTTTCCACGGATTAGTATATTTTCGAAGGATGGGCGATTTGAGAGGAGATAATCTTATACGAAGACTACTCCCAAAAACATTGGTATTGCCTGCTCCTTTGAGATTAACTGAAGTTACAGAAGACAAATTTAAGGGTCTAACCAATACCGAAGGCAACATAGCATTAAAGTTCTTAATAGAATGGGGAATCCGTACAGAAGAAGCAGAGTGTAACCTAAGGGGCGATATTGATATTTTAAATGTATTTGTAATACTCATTTTGGTTAATAAGGTTGTGATACCGTCAAAACTAAAGCGATGTTCATACCGGTTATTAAATAAATAAAATTACTGAAGAAGATTCCTTCGAATAGAAGGAAGGTACAACAAAAGCCCACAAAACATCCTAGTCTACTTAAAGTACAGGGATGTCAAACAAGCAGTTGTTATACAACAAGCCTTTACGTTGGAACCGTCATAGAATCTGAGGCCTGACCCACCGGCGTGCAATCAAAGAGGGAAGCAAAGCTGCCAACCGCGATTGGGTTGACTACCATGCATGCAGTTTGTCGTATAGACTGAATATATAAATCAAAATGGGGACCAAATAATTAAAAACCTGTCTAGAATATGAGTCTTAACCAATATTTTATTTCTGATTTCTCAGAATATTCACGCTGTTCTCAAAGGACCAAAAGTAAAATATAAACTGCACTATGGTTGAAAGCCAAAAGGACACAAAACGGCCAATAGGCTATCCAAAATAAAATAATATAAGCATCACAAACACCCAAAGACAAAACATAACAAAAATAAACCGCAACAGAAGAACCTGTTTATAAAGCTGTTTATAGACTGACCTTGACCTTGGAAACCAACGGGAATCATTACGAAAACACGGCTATACAAGAACAATGTAAATTTTACCGCCTAAAATTCGAAATTTTTATATGAAAAAATGTGATATTTTTGTTATTTCTGTTCAAAATATAGATTGCTGGTACTTGTTAGAATCGCCTCAATGAGGCGGTTCTAACGCTACCCACAGTCTATATTTTGGAGCAGAAATAGCAAAAATAATGTTTACCCCTGCAATCCCCAGTTTTTCTATATAAAAGTGGGGTTGGAGGGGCCCAGAATCATACAGGCGTGTTTTCGTGATGTATTCGCAGTTCAAGTTAAGTTTGGGCACAATAGACTGAGAAATAGAGAAGAAAGAAATGGCAAATAAGTGACAAGCAGATTCCAGTCAACTACATGCAACCATTAACACATTGGGCTATAAGTTTCAAAGCTAGGCTATCACTAACTTATTGATTGTACTTACCAAGTTCTATACAGCATGGTCCTGTTTCAAGTGAACAGTTGCATGTATTTCCCTGACAATGTGCCATTCCTGCAACGAAAATATAGTGTTTTATTTGCTAATGATTGTGTTAATAAACAGATTTCAACAACGCTAACAACGTCGTCGTTGTGTGACGGCTCCACTATGTTAACACGCTTAAGCAGGAGCTTGGTGGTACATAGGCCAATGTACTTCAGCCTTTAGCTGAAGAGAGAGCTATAGTAGATAAACATGTTTGTCATTCAGCCACCAAGTTTGCTGTGTGTGTTCCCGAAGGCCAAGACAAGCTTCCTACGCTCTACTGGTTACCAAAACTTCATAAAAGACCTTACAAAGCACGGTTTATCGCAAACTCTAGCTCTTGCACTACCACTGAACTTTCTAAATTATTAACTTCCTGTCTTACTGCTTTTAAAACGCATGTGATTAAATATTGTGATACAGTCTTTGAAAGATCAGGAAGGAATCTGTTTTGGTCTATAAAAAATTCGAATGAGGTTTTAAATAAATTGAAATCCAGACATTTTCGTGCTTCAAGTATGTCTACTTACGATTTTTCCACTCTTTACACTACACTTCCTCATAGTCTTATAAAAGAAAAGCTTAATGATTTAATTGAATGGGCTTTTCGCAGAGAAGATTCTCTCTATCTTGCATGTTATGTCAGAAATGCATTTTTCACTTCTAAAGAGCATAAGAATTATACACTTTGGTCATGTCAGAAAGTGTGTGATGCCCTCACCTTTCTTCTTGACAATATTTATATTAGATTCGGTACTAAGTTATTTAGACAAATTGTGGGTATTCTGATGGGTACGAATTGCGCACCTCTTGTGGCTGATCTGTTCTTGTATTGTTATGAAAGAGACTTCATGTTGTCGCTTTCCATTGATAACCAATCTGAAATTATTGATGCTTTTAGCTCCACTTCTAGATATTCGATGGTTTGATGAGTCAGATTTACCCCCCAGAACTTCCGTTAAATAAAGCAAATTCTTCTGATACCGAGGCCCCGTTTTTGGATTTACATCTATCTATTGTAGATGGGTTTGTTTCGTGCAAAATTTATGATAAACGCGATGCCCTCACCTTTCTACTTGACAATATTTATATTAGATTCGGTACTAAGTTATTTAGACAAATTGTGGGTATTCCGATGGGTACTAATTGCGCACCTCTTGTGGCTGATCTGTTCTTGTATTGTTATGAAAGAGACTTCATTTTGTCGCTTTCCATTGATAACCAATCTGAAATTATTGAAGCTTTTAGCTCTACTTCTAGATATTTAGATGATTTATTAAATATTGATAATACCTATTTTGATGGTTTGATCAGTCAGATTTACCCCCTTGAACTTCAGTTAAATAAAGCAAATTCTTCTGATACCGAGGCCCCGTTTTTGGATTTACATCTATCTATTGTAGATGGATTTGTTTCGTGCAAAATTTATGATAAACGCGATGACTTTGATTTTGAGATTGTAAATTTTCCTTTTTTGGATGGTGATGTTCCTCGTGCGCCATCCTATGGCGTTTATATTTCGCAATTAATTCGATTTGCTAGAGTGTGTAGTCATGTAACTGACTTCAACACTCGTAATAAATTATTAACGGCTAAACTCCTTAATCAGGGTTATCGGTACCATAAACTACGCAAAGCCTTTTCAAAATTTTATAGACGCCATTCTGATTTAATTTCAAAATTCAATATTGGACTTAAATCTCTTCTGCAACAAGGTCTATCGGAACCCGAATTTTATGGTGACTTAGTATATAAATTCAGAAAAATATATAACCGCAATGACTTCAGCACCCAATTTCGTAAAATCATTCTTCGATATAAAAAGATTGGGTACAACATGGATATTATACGACAGACTGCATGCATGGTAGTTAACCCAATCACGGTTGGCAACTTTGCTTCCCTCTTTAATTGCACGCCGGTGGGTCAGGCCTCAGATTCTATGACGGCTCCAACGTAAAGGCTTATTGAAAATTAAAGAGATAATGTTGGTTGGTGCCTGATGCTCTGTCTCTGGTCGGGCTCATCGGAGTCTAACTGTTGGTTTTCTTTTGCTCCAGCATTTCAGTGGTTTCTTGCTGTCGAGTCCTCACCGTTGTCTCACCTCTGTGGTTCTTTGATTTCTGTGTTCACGGAGATGTTGCACTGATGAGTTAGGAGGCCTTCATGCGGACTGAACAAATTATTTGTCTTAATCGCGACGGAAGTAAGGGCGAGGATTGTGGCCACGTAAAATCGATTTAAGCCCCCCAGTGGAAATCTTCCACTGACCGTTCCAAGGCGGCTCTTCCGTGGCATTTTATTTATGTTGTTGTTTGTTACTTACTGTGTATATCACTTGTGTCTTTTAATTTTGGATGGCCATATGGCCATTTTGTGGGAAAGTAACTGTCCATATGGCCTTCCTTTGTTTAGGTTTCCATTATGGTCTGGTCGCTTAATGTTTGTATTTCTTTCCCTTTGGTGTCTTTTATGGATGGAGTAAGTTAATTGTATCAATTCCTGATCTTTGTTTTACTTCTACTTTGATTTTGAAATTGTAAATTTTCCTTTTTGGATGGTGATGTTCCTCGTGCGCCATCCTATGGCGTTTATATTTCGCAATTAATTCGATTTGCTAGAGTGTGTAGTCATGTAACTGACTTCAACACTCGTAATAAATTATTAACGGCTAAACTCCTTAATCAGGGTTAGCGGTACCATAAACTACGCAAAGCCTTTTCAAAATTTTATAGACGCCATTCTGATTTAATTTCAAAATTCAATATTGGACTTAAATCTCTTCTGCAACAAGGTCTATCGGAACCCGAATTTTATGGTGACTTAGTATATAAATTCAGAAAAATTTATAACCGCAATGACTTCAGCACCCAATTTCGTAAAATCATTCTTCGATATAAAAAGATTGGCTACAACATGGATGTTATACGACAGACGGCATGCATGGTAGTTAACCCAATCACGGTTGGCAACTTTGCTTCCCTCTTTAATTGCACGCCGGTGGGTCAGGCCTCAGATTCTATGACGGCTCCAACGTAAAGGCTTATTGAGAATTAGAGAGATCTAATTCTTGGTAATGTTGGTTGGTGCCTGATGCTCTGTCTCTGGTCGGGCCCATCGGAGTCTAACTGTTGGTTTTCATTTGCTCCAGCATTTCCGTGGTTTCTTGCTGTCGAGTCCTCGGCATTGTTTCACCTCTGTGGTTCTTTGATTTTTTGTGTTCAAGGAGATGTTGCACTGATGAGTTAGGAGGCCTTAATGCGGACTGAACAAATTATTTGTCTAAATCGCGACGGAAGTAAGGGCGAGGATTGTGGCCACGTAAAATCGATTTAAGCCCCACCCCCCAGTGGAAATCTTCCACTGACCGTTCCAAGGCGGTTCTTCTGTGACGGTTTATTTATGTTGTTGTTTGTTACTTGCTGTGTGTATCACTTGTTATTTTTTTATTTTGGATGGCCATATGGCCATTTTGTGGGAAAGTAACTGTCCTTATGGCCTTCCTTTGTTTAGGTTTCCATTATGGTCTGGTCGCTTAATGTTTGTGTTTCTTTCCCTTTGGTGTCTTTGTTGGGTGGAGTAAGTTAATTGTATCGATTCCTGATCTTTGTTTTACTTCTACTTTTAGTGAGATTCCTTTTCTGCAAAGATGCACACCTGCATGTCCATTTCAGTCTACAACACAAAGCCCAGGAGATACCGCGAATATATGTGAGCAGATGTCATTTTCATTTCCAAGCGACGTTCTTTGCAAGTGTCACAGAAGCCAAATTTTTATGACGTCTGTTCCAACTCAAAATTACTGATGCAATCCATGACTTTGTTGTATTGATGATCATCATATACTGCAATGGTGCTAGCCCTGCGCAGAGACATGAAGTGTCTTTTCTTTTGAGCGTATATAGCGCTTCATTCTGTTGTTGGGAATATTTGTTTGATATTTTGTTTTTGTTGGTATGGGGTTTTGGAAGTCAACTCCAAGTTTCAGACATGCTTGGTAGAGGTCATTTTCTGTGGCAGTATAAGTGGAATGGTCTTGTGGTTCATGTCAGTCACTGCATGTACCTGTATTTGGAATGAATTTAATTCGGTGGCATTGTTTGATGTTGTATTGTTTCGGCCATTAGTGTTAGTTTTTTTTCCATCCGTGCGTTTTTTTTCGTTTGATTTGCCCCTGCTTTAATTTGGTTGATGTTTCTGTGTTTCTGCAAGCCACTCTGCGCAGGACTTGTCGAAGGACCTTGTAAAGCGCGTCTTGGTAACTGGTCAGCTTCAATAAGTGGTGTGTAATGATCGCTCCATAATAAAAGGGAGATAATTTCATGGGAATTTTCAGTAGGTTGTTATCTGTTCATGGTATAGTGTATAGCCCCATTAGCCCCGGCTTTCAGCCATACTGTGATGTTGGTACGAAGGACATCCCATGTTGCATCAACCTCACAGACGGTGCCCCAACCACTTTTTCTATCATTAGCTGGATGTATGTACTGGCTAGTGGACCCTGTAGATCATGTGCTACAGTGGCTAGGCCCTTGAATAATTCCCAATTTTCTACAATTTTTTGTTTGATTTGGGTTTTTTCTTTGTTTGAGTTGAGGTTTAACGTCCCGTCAACACTGTATAGGTCATTTTAGAGACATTGCTTCCAATTTTGTGGGACTTTTACCTGACACTGAGATGAAATGACATATCAAGCCCTGTCGCACAATGAAACCAATAGGGTTTGTAAGCATGGACGGACCGGCTCGCACCATTATAAACAAAAATATACATTAACTCAATCCGTATGGCCTAAATAAAAATATGGGCGAAACGACCCACCAAAATGGGGCGAAACGACCCACCAAAATGGGGCGAAACGACCTAGGGCAAAATGTCCCACGGGCGAAACGACTCATGGTCGACAGTACCCATGACCCTCTCTCTCTCTCTTTTTCTTCCTGCTGATACTGCGTCGGTGACATTTGACCATTACCGCAGGTGTACATCACATACACTCCAGGTTTTGCAGGATGAAAGCCTACACAGCAATCATGTAATTGCGGTAGGGATCTTTAACTTGCACGGGGGATGGTTCTCCCTGCACAGGGGGCCTCCAGTTAACGCCCCGATCCGATGGACGGTGCACTTTATGACATTCATCCCTGCAAATGGTGCCTATGGAGCGTGTTCGGACACCGAAATTTTATCGCCGCTGCCGGGGATCGAACCCGGAACCTCTAGCATCAGAGGCAAATGCACTAACCACTGAGTTATCATGCTCCATGCTCTCTCTCTCAGTTCATGAATCTTTTTACGCAAAACGACTAGGGGAAATGGTTTGGGGCTAAACGAATAGGACCCAAAAGGGGGAGGGAACGACTGGGGGGGGGGGGGATAACGGAAACAAGACAATTCATCGACAAGACAACTCATCGGCACGGTTTTTGGAGACAATTCATAGACACAATTGAAGACAACTCATCGACACTTTTTGAAGACAACTCATCGACACATTATAATGTAGAACGTATTATACTGGTAAGCTTTTATATGAGTTTTTAAACTCTCTGTCTGTCCACCCGCCCGCCCGTCCGTCCGTACGCACGTACATATGTATGTATGTTTGTATGTATAATACTGGTGAGTCTTTTTATGCGTTTTTAAACTGTCTGTTTATCTGTCTGTCTGTCTGTGTGTCTGTTTGTCTGTGTGGCAACCTACTTTTCTTTCATTCATTCATTCTTAGACATAATATGTTTTGTTTCTTTCGTTTATTCTTATACTTTATCTTATTTTTTCTTTCTTTCATTTATTTATTTCATACTTATTTTAAGGACACGTGCCAGTTAATATAAATCATGGACAAACAATCAACTACGTCATTACTCAAACTATTTTGTTAATCGGCGTGTGGCATAAAGTTATAAACATAACGATTATCATATTACTCAATTTTTTATCCTACATGTGTATTTGTTCGTTTGTTCGTTTACTCTATTGCTCGTTAGTTAAAAAAATATTAAATATTTTTTAAGAAATTAATGAACTTAATTATAGTAAAATTTCTTCGTTTTATTTATAGATGATCACTTCCAAGTATGTACTGTAACCCGTATTAAAAGACCTGTATTTCAATGTATTTCAGGGATCGACCTGGCGCAGTACCGACGCATGACGAATCAACAACTACTTATCCATAATTACCCTTAATTACCTATGAATGTCAATAACCTTCAAACAAATGTGTCGGTGAATTGTCTTCAAAAGGTGTCGATGAGTTGTCTTCAATTGTGTCGATGAATTGTCTCCAAAACCGTGTCGATGAGTTGTCTTGTCGATGAATTGTCTCGATTCCGCGATAACGACCAGGGAGGAAACGTCTTGGGGGCGAAACGTCTTGTTACTGATGACCGGCAATTAGTCCGGCAAGTAGACGGAGAAAAATTCCAGAAACTCTTCATAAAGGAGGAGGCTCACTTTCACTTCCGTGTTTATATATCAAATAAAAACTGTCACAGAAACGTTTGAATAAACCATTATTATGGCCAGTGCACTCCCACCACGGTTACAGAAATCTAATTCGATGAAGAGAGAAGGTGAAAAAAGCTCGTTACAAATTCTGATGCAAATGGGCTTTCCAAAACAAAGATCGTAAGTTAGTTCCTAAAGTAAAGTAAAAGTAGGTGTACATGCTTTCTTTCTTATATTGTGCAGCGCTCTGGTGCAGTGGCCCATCGTATTTGTGACTGAGGGGTTGCGGATTCGATCCTCATGCTGACCAAAGTGTTGTGCCCTTGAGCAAGGCACTTCATCCATATTGCTTAAAAATAAGAAATCTACTGGTTACCACCCAGAAAATCCTGTTTGTAATGGTAACTGGTCAACTTGTACCTAAGTCAACTCGTACCTGTTTTTGGTCAACTCGTACCCGTTCTTTGGTCAACTCGTACCCCATAGTCAACTCGTACCTATTTTGGTCAACTCGTACCCCAGGGGTAGGTGGGATACTCTATTTTTTGCCGAACAATAGTTGAAATGGGTTATAACTTGCCCCGAGACATGTCTTGAGTTCACCGGAGGCCAGAAAGAAGTACTTTGGTCCTTTTATTGTAACATGGTTTTCACAGCGCGGGGATTTGCGATCGCGCGCCATCAGCCTGCTCTAGTTATTATTATTTTTATTCTCATTATTATTATTATTATTTTATTAGTTGTTGTTGTTGTTGTATATCTATAAGGCATTTTATCGCTGCCTATAGCCACTTGGTACTTAAATAAGTCACTTGTACATTTCACTATGTGAAAAACTCATGATACATATATATATTAAAATGCAATTCAAAATCTTTTTGTGCTCCTGATGAATTCCATCAGTGCATCTGTCAGTTCCTTCCTTCCTTGCTTACTAATGTCTTCAATCATGCCTGTCAACACTCAGGTTAATGTCTGTTACCATTTTCACCTCCTCCCTGCCCAGAATCTCTTCAACATTATACTCTAAAGTATCCCTTTCTGATTTAAATCTCTGACAGTGGAACAGAAAATGATCTACATTCTCTTTCATGTTGCATGTCTCGCACAAACTTGACAGATCTTTGTTTAACTTTGCCTGGTGATCATTTAAGATTGAATGTCCACACAGCAACTGATTTACTGCAGAAAAAGTCCTTCAGTCCCTATCTCCATGGCAGATCCTTTTTCCCACTTCCCCAAATATTTCCTGCAATACGTTCACTTTGTCTGAGCACTTGTATCTTCTTTCCCATTTTTCCTTTCCCTGTGATTTACACTCCCGTACTGCTTCTTTCTTGTCCAGTGTCGGTTTTACCTCATTGTTTTTAATCATTTCTGATGCTGCCGCATTTGCCTGTTGATCTGCCAACTCATTCCCCTCAATATCTTTGTGTCCCGGTACCCAATGAACTTTGACAGTATTCTCCCTATACCTTACCTTTGCTAAACACTCCTTAATACTGAACACTGTTTCAATCTTGTTTGTTGGCATTTCAGTACTGAAAGCAGTCTTAATAGCTGGTTGACAATCGGCCAGAATATGGACTACTCTGCCTTTGAAGTCTAGATCAGTTAAGAATTCTAGCCCGATCTGTATACCTACCAATTCTCCAATATAATTGTTACCTATAGGAGAGACTCCCTTGTTCATCAAAACTGGTGTGCTGGAGTACCCCTCTAGGTAGACCACAGCACCAGCTCCAGTTGGACCGGGATTACCTAATGCTGATCCATCTGTGAACATTAATACATCATTTTTATCACAATTGCTTAGTAGCTCTAATATATTTTCTTTCTGTTCTTCCTTGGAGAATGTGAATTCTTCTTTGTGTACACTTCCTGTCTCTTTGATGAGCCCCATCAATTCCTTTGTATATCTGAATTCCTTCTCAATGTTCTCAAACTCTACCAATCCCTTTAATTCCCTAAACCTAGACATCAATAAATGAAAAATAGTAGCTCTTCTACCCACAGTCTTATCCCCCTCTATCCATTCATCAAATTCTTCCCTGAGAGGATCATCTTCATACTTGGCACTGATTCTGATAACTTCTTGTGCTTGTCTTATCTTCAGCTGTAGGTCTATAGGCATGGTGTTTGTCAAGACTTCCAAAGCTTCTGTGCTGGTACTGTTAAAACAACCTGATGCCTTTAGCATCGCTGACCGCTGAACCTTTCCAAATTCCTTACTGCTTTCTGCAAGGGACTCGACTGTCACTGCTGCTCCATATTCCATCACAGGAAGAACCAAGGATTTGTAGAGTCTCATGTACACTGTTTGGCTGCATCCTCTATGTCCTTGAACGAAATTATCAAGACATCTCAAGGCACTGAAACCAGCCTTTGTTTTCTGTTGAATATGTTCGTGAAAGTTTAATCTATTGTCTACTGTGACACCCAGAATTTTCTTTGAATTGGTTGTTTTTAAAATACTCTCGCCTAACCTCACCTTCGCCTCCACTTCTGAATCTCTTCCGTTATGTTTAAATACCATTATCTCTGTCTTATCCGGTGCAATCAACATATTCCATCTCCTACACCAATCTACCACAGATGCCAGTTTACAGTGCCCCAGCTAGCT
>OY757022.1:127008400-127098004 GCA_963580285.1 Lucinisca nassula | reverse complement strand
GGGCCCTCTGGGCCCTCTTGTTTCTACTATATGGCGCATTGTTGATAAATGTTAAACATTGAGTTAGACATCAGCTGTAGTGATTGTGTAACAGATTTTATGTTCGTTCATAGGACAAAGGTAAAAATGAGTTGATAAAACAGTTATAACAACGAATATAATGTATTTTATCGAACTTAATGTGTGAGATATTGGGGTGGGGAAATCTAAAGTTTATGTAGCTCATACAATTACAACCGAGCTCCTGTGCTTGAGCTAACTTCAATTGAAATTATCGAGTTTTGTCGTTTTATTGAATGTTGGTATAAAGAGGGTTAAGTGTATTTGGTGTGCTGATATAGCACCCAATGTTTTATTCTGCTCATGCTGTTAGCCCATATCCTGCTGAACACGCCAATCCATACCTTTGCAAACAGTGTAGATCCTGATAAGATGGCTTCTGACAAAGCTGTCTGATCAGGGCCTACACTGTTTTTTATGCAGGTTTTGAATTGAATTAATACATTACATCAAGTAATTTGATTGGTGGATAGTCAGAAATGGGTGTGGCTAAGTTAATTTATTAAAAAGGATAAGGGTTAAGGTGAAGGTCATGAACTGAGAAATTTCGTATTATAGTTTTTCATTCAAATATTTAACAGCTATTATGGATTTGGTTATTTGGTACAATAATAGATATAAGTCCATCCCATGAGGTCATCATGAACAATGAACTTTTATTTTAATGTTTTGTATTTAAATTGTTGACAGCTCAGCTGTCTGCATCTGACATACAGTTTTATCAAATTGTTTTGACATATTCTATCAATATTTTGTGTCATTATAGGTTACTGTCTCATGTAAGTGACCCCTATCTGGACACTGTGGTCCTTAGGGAGTACATCTTGTACCTCTGTCCTACTGGAGAGCTTCAGAAACAGTTGATGACATTCTGGGAAAAATCTTTGTCACAGTGTGGTTGGAACAGCGCTCATTCCTACTTCCCTCATATGACACTCTGTCGCTTCTTTGAGGTAATCAAAGGGAATTTTATATGGTGATTCCAAGCTGTCACTTTAAAAAAAAAAAATAGGAAAGGCTTGAATCATTTGGCAAAACATAATTTCCTCTTTCCATAAACATTGATACAGGATTGTTAGACAGGCTTTGAATGATATGAATACAGTAAAATTTCGTTAAAATCGAGACTTAATTTGCTTTAAAAAGCTTATTCAGAAGAGTTCAGTTATTCTTACCTTGTGTTTTCTACACCCAGTGTCTCCTGATAAGAGACCACCTTTGGGACTGTTCAAAGGTGGTCTTAAAGACCACTTTTGAAAAGTCCCAGGTGGTTTTAATATAGGAATTTTACTGTCAGTTTGAATTTCTTTTTATAACACTATTTTTGGGTGCAGGATGTGAAACCATGGTAGTGAAAAATTGTGTTATATTCAGACAAAAATGTATAATTTAAAAAGAAAAATGACCATTCCTGGTCATTTTTCTATATAATCGATATATTTTCGGGACTGACCATTTCTGGTCATTTTTTATATAATCAATTTATTTTTGGGATTGACCATTTATGGTCATTTTTCTATGTAATCTATATATTTGTTTTGATTCACCATTCACATGTATGGTCATTTTTTATATCATCTTTATACTGGTATACAGTGCTTTTAAGACCACCTTAAGGTACACATGTAAGACTATTCTGCTATTAAAATCTTATTCAATGGTTGCAGTTATTCTTTCTTTGTGTTTTCTGTATACAGTGTCCTCTACTCAGAGACCAACTTTGGGACTGTTCAAAAATGGTCTTAAAGACCACTTTTGAACAGTCCCAAAGGTGGTCTTAACATAGGAATTTTACTGTATTTGGACCCAGCTTTAAACCATGTTATACCCAAGATTGAAATTATCAAAACAGAGTTGTTGTTAAGTTTTCATAACCCTTATATTGTGTGGAGGCAACGTCTCCAAAATGACCTTAATAGTGTTGACGGGGCTGTTAAACCCCAATCAAACAAACAAACCCTTACATTGTGTAGCTTGACAAGCAGTGGACATTAAAGTAGAAGTAAAACAAAGATCAGGAATTGATACAATTAACTTACTCCACCCATAAAAGACACCAAAGGGAAAGAAATACAAACATTAAGCGACTAGACCATAATGGAAACCTAAACAAAGGAAGGCCATAAGGACAGTTACTTTCCCACAAAATGGCCATATGGCCATCCAAAACCCAAAGACACAAGTGATACACACAGTAAGTAACAAACAACAACATAAATAAATCGCCACAGAAGAGCCGCCTTGGAACGGTCAGTGGAAGATTTCCACTGGGGGGCTTAAATCGATTTTACGTGGCCACAATCCTCGCCCTTACTTCCGTCGCGATTTAGACAAATAATTTGTTCAGTCCGCATGAAGGCCTCCTAACTCATCAGTGCAACATCTCCGTGAACACAAAAATCAAAGAACCACAGAGGTGAGACAACGGTGAGGACTCGACAGCAAGAAACCACTGAAATGCTGGAGCAAAAGAAAACCAACAGTTAGACTCCGATGAGCCCGACCAGAGACAGAGCATCAGGCACCAACCGACATTATCTCTCTAATTTTCAATAAGCCTTTATGTTGGAGCCGTCATAGAATCTGAGGCCTGACCCACCGGCGTGCAATTAAAGAGGGAAGCAAAGTTGCCAACCGTGATTGGGTTAACTACCATGCATGCAGTCTGTCGTATAATATTAATATTAATGTCATTAAGTCTAATCATGGTGTATATGTTGATGTGTTAAAGACAGTAAATAAATTGTTTCCCTTTAACTCTTTTTTTTTTAGGAAAGAGTTGAAGGAAAACAAGTGGTTGGTTGTTATTATTCCCTTATGGAAAAAATTCTATGATTGTGTAAATAAACTGTTTTTAATTTTTACTCCATTCCTAGTTTTTTAAGCTTGATGCAGCATACATATGTTTTTGGCAGGTTGAAGACTGTAAAGCAGGGGTCGTTAAACAAGCTCTGAAGAGACTACAGTACTTGCTGGACAGGCCTCCGGGAAAGTTACAGCTTGACTTCTTTAGCCAGTCTAACTTTATAGGATTGTTTGTTCAACAAGATTACTACAAATACCTGACAGACATCACCTCTCACTTTGTTACAGAACTCAAGAAATCAAGTAGGCACTGTGTTTTAACCCTTTACTGGCCTTGGTAACTCAGTAGAATGCACGTCAGAATGGTGATTCGGAGGTTGCGTGTTTGATACCTGCCGGGTCAGCAACATTCTTTCATAGAGATTGATCATGATCATTCTCTCACTAGCTTCCACTGATACAGGAAGGGCAGTATTCAGGATGGGCAGTTGTCAGTTCCTGGCAAAGGAATATGCACTGTACTGGTTAACCACTTATGTACATGTATAAGCCTGCCCAGGAAAAATATGGTTAGGTAAACTGACTGGCTCAATATGACCTAAATAGTGTTGACTGGGCAGGTAAACTCTAAACAAACAGACAAATTTACTTAACCATTCCCTCTACTTTTTGATTTTGATTTGAGGTTTAACGTCCCCGTCAACACTGTAAAGGTCATTTTGGAGACGTTGCTTCCAATTTTGTGGGACTTTTACCCGACATTGAGATGAAATAACATCTCAAGCCCTGTCGCCCATGAAACCAATAGGGTTTATTAGCATGGACGGTCCACCTCGCACCGCGGTTCCTGGACAGGCTTAGATCCTCTAAGCGGTTTACCAGTACTAGTGTGCGGGCCGGATTCAGCTCTGCGTGGAAGCATCATGCAGCCCATATATTTCTTCAAGCCCCTATGGGCGGGGGCTTGAGCAGTCCATCTTAGGGTGGGTGTGCACCTTCAGTAAGGCCACTATTTCAAAATTATTTTGTCTCCTTTATCAATCAGGGTCTACTTTTGAAGAGGAGACACCATTTTAGAGGAGATAAGTTGATAGAACTTCAAGTTGGGAGTCAGAGAGGTTGTCTTTCTTGTAAAAATGGTGGAAAATAGGTCATGCGGATCCGTTCCACGTAATATCTTCAGGAAGAGATTGTTAAAGATTTTTTATGTAAAACGGCAAGGCTTTTCTAGACTTCATGAGTTGTGGTCATTTCATATAACACAAGAGAGATTTGCTCATGCAGTAGTCCTGTCTTGAGCCTTGCTCGGCTGGTCACATGTGAGACACCAAGTTCTGCAAAGTAAGGTCAGGTTCTTCAGTATTTGCTGATATCTGGTGACTGATCGGAAGTGATCTAATCATGAAAGGGTTTTTAAGTCCAATGAAAAAATAAAAATGTTTGCTGGTGTTAAATTGTTCATATAGTAGCCCTGTCTTTAGCTAGCCATGGTGTAACTTTGCTGAATTCATGATAAAAGTACAGTTCACGATATTATTTTGGCACATTGCTCAGTATCTATGTGAGATTTCCTGGTAAACGTTTGATATAATACTGTTATCCCACCAATTTAGATGGATTTGATCATTTGTTTTGATTTAAAAAAATGTTAAATTTGCACAAAAATGGCAGGCATGGTCGTGTTGTAAAACCAAACATAAGTCAGTGAAAAGCAACTTTACAAAATGACAGTTTGCTGCTATACCGTAGAATTAATATAATTTTTTTTTCCCACTTTATTCAGTAGGATGGCATATCATTTTCATTTAACCCTTAGGATACCAAGAAAATCTGCGTCTGAAAATACGTCTGCTTGTATCATCTGATGAATCTTCTTGCAAACTTTTTGAAAATATTTTTGCATACAGGCAAACAGTGTGGACCCTCATCAGACTGCTCCTAGAGGAGCAATCTGATCTGGGTCCACACTGTATACAATAATGACTTTTATTTAAAGTAACCAGCAAACGACAAAGCAGACAAAAGTTGTTGTGATCGGCATCTGAGGGGTTAATAGCATCAAGCTCATATTCACCACAACCTCTTTATAACACTATTGTTGGGGTCCAAAGCAGAAACTGTGTTAGTTAAACAACCTGTGTTATATCCAAACAAATATGTGAAGATTATATAGAAAAATGACCATAAATGGTCATTTTTCTATATAATCTTCACATTTTTGGGATCCATCTCGAAACCGTGTTATACACCGCAACCTCTTTAAAACACTATTGTTGGGGTCCAAAGCAGAAACTGTTAGACAAACAACCGTTTAATCAAAACAAAAATGTGAAGATTATATAGAAAAAATGACCATAAATGGTCATTTTTCTATATAATCTTCACATTTTTGGGATCCATCTTGAAACTGTGTTATATTCAAAACCATGTTGTAACAAACCATGTTATAATGAAGTTGTGGTATATTTCTGCAGATATCAATGTTGAACATGCTAAGAAGCAGCTTCACATCTCCCTTGGTTACCAGCACCAGCCCGACCAACATGAGAAGCTTGACAAACTAGCCAGGGAGATTAACCTCTCTGCAGAGTGCAAGTGGGAAATAAGGTTGTATTCTAGAGATGGCAGGCTAGCGAAACAAGAGGTTAGTTTTCACATGTTTCATTAACCCTTAACCCATTGTATGCTGGTGGACTCTTCCATTGCTATATGTTGGACAAGTCCATTTGTCATAAAAGGGGTGTCAGGTCTAGTTTTTCCTTGTTATTCTATTTTTGAGGGAAAATTCTGTTAGCAAATAGTGCAGGCCCTGATCAGACGCCGCATTCTGATGCATCTGATCTGGGCCTGCACTGTTTGCTAAGGTACCCTGTAAGGGTTTCTTTCTTCCCCCCCCCCCCCACCTCCCCCCCCCCCCCCCCCCACATACAATGGGTGAAAGCACAAAGTGAAATTGTGGAGCAGACAACATTTTAACTTTTCATGTTACATAAATATGGCTCAATATTTTATGTGAATCATCTGCCAAGCATGGAAAATCAAACCATATTTATTGTTGTTTTTGTTTAATGCAAATAAAAACAAAACAACAACACTGGTATCACCAGATGAGCTCTCTCACTTTTTTTTTTTTTGTAAATATTTTCATTCCAGTTTAGACTTTGTTTTACCTATTTAACCCATTTTTGCAGAGAAACGCCAAAACAGGTCACTTGTACGTGGTGCAGGCCCAGATCAGTTACCACAAAGCACAACACCTGATCAGGGTCTTTACTGTTTGCAGAAAGATCATCCAATCTTACGTATATGAACATCTAAATTCTACTTAGCCAGGTACCCTAAACTCCTTTGTGTGAGTGGAGAGATTCCTTTCAGTACAAAATGGGTTAAATTTATTTGTTTGGTTTGTTATCATTTCATGTATTCTTTTTTTTTTTTTGTATTTTTTCTTTATTGTTGATATGTGTTTGTTTGCACTTTATCTGTATTTTTAATGTATACATGCTTTGTAAATAGTGTAAATGGATTTGAGGGCCTCATGGGAGATTAGCTCTCTTGCTTGATGTGTAACCCTCTTTAAATAAAGACTTTACTAACAACACAAAGACAATTTAGAAACAAATCATTTTCTGTTTCCATGTTCTGCAACAGAAGGTCTGATGGGTTTTCTCTGGGTACTCCGGTTTTCGACCACTTGATTAATGATCATCTCAATATTAAGTGAAATAATCTTGAAAGGACCATTAAAAAAAAATCTGTTTTCTTTTTGTCTTTTAAAATGATGCAATGAAAATATTACATTTACCTTCAGAAATCCTGAAATAACATACAAAATGTTCAGGTTTTATCATAATCAACATTGATATTGCTGAACTGATGTCTTCTTAATCCTTAAAGCAAATTGTAAATTTTTAGAGCGGGTGGAATTTTCCTGAGCCAAGCAGACAATTCACTTGTAATTTCAAGTCTTAATTTCTTAACAAAGAAGAGAAAAATATTTGAAAATCAATGTTTGCAAATGTTGTGATGAGCAGTTTAAGTGTTGATATTATTCGTCCCAGCTGATGAGAACAGGGTATAATGTACTTATTGCATACATGTATGCGACCAGAAAAAGACTCAGGTGAAACCGCACACAAGCTCTCAAACACTCATCCCGGATGTTACCACATGCACGAGAGAGAGGCAGTGACTTTCACACCTCGGTTCCCCATTTACACCTTGGTGGAGTGGGGCAGTGGCATCTTCCCCAAGGACACACCTGGCCTCCGGTGGCTGGATTCGAACCCACAACCTCTTAACCATAAGTTGAACGTGGAAACCACTGAGCTATCGAGGCTGTGATTAAGTGTTAATATTAATCTTGTGAGCTGATAAGAACAGAATACAATGTACTTTTTGCACGTGTGGTCATCAAACACTCAGGTGAGACTTCACTCAAGCACAGTCTTGCCAGAGCATTTTCTACTGCTCAGACATGCAGAGGAGACCTTGTCATCTGCTAGTTACTTTTAAAGTCATTATTGCAAACATTGTGGACCTAGATCAGACTGCTCCTCGAGGAGCAGTCTGATCAGGGTCCACACTGTTTTCCTGTATCAAAAGATATTTTAAAAAAGTTTGCAGGAAGATTCAGCAGATGACATAAACAGACAACATTTTGAGATGCAGTTTTTTCTCAGCATCTTAAGGGTTAAATTTGAAAACATTTTTTCTTTTTCTTAGGTACGTAAAGTTGTGAAAGCCTATAAAGCCAGCTTAGATGATGAGCTGGACTTATTCCTAGGGGACTACATCTTTATGGATCCACAGGAAGCAGAAAAGAGTGAGGATGGTTGGTATCGTGGTTGCTCATGGGTCAGTGGCATGATGGGATTGTTTCCAGGAACTTTTACTCAGAAAACAGCTCAGACATGGGCTTGGGCATTACACGGGTAATTGATTATTTTGACATGATACTTACAGCATGGGAAGCAAGCCTTGGTAGTTCAGCCAGATGCGCATCTGATTGGTTATCATGAGGTCAGAGTTTGATACCTTTTTTCGAGGAGATTGATCATGAAAACTTTTCTCCAGTCATTTTCCCCTTCTGCTGATTCAAGAAGGGCAATTGTCAGTTTCTGGCAAAAGAATGTACACTGTACTGGTTAACTGCTCATGTATAAGCTTGTCCAGGAAAAGTGTGTTTAGGTAAACTGACTGGCTCAATATGACTTAAACAGTGTTGACTGGGCTGTTAATCCACAAACAAATAAACAACATAGGATTTCATCAGGATGTGGAAGCTACTCAAAGAATTGAGTGGTGTTTAATCATTTCAGACAGTAAACCCCAGAATGGTGTTGACCCAGATCAGGGGTTTCACTGTTTGTAAAAAGCTCTACCATTTTATATTTGAGCCAGTGCATGACAAAATCTACAAGAAGGCATGAGTGACCAGCCTGTGCATTTTCACAGTCTGATCAGAGTCTTCTCTGATCGCTTGTATCTACTATAGGCTAATAACTGTTCAAAGGACATAAGCAAAAGGTCTTGTCATTGTGGATGGATGTGTAAGTTAATTTGAGTCTCTGCTGGTCGCATCGGTCTTATTGTAGGTTTTGTCATGCGTCTGCACAATTGAATTTCTGAACCCAACTCAACACGACTTCCGTCAATTTTGAAATGGACTCTTGTTATTGTTATAAATAGTTAGGCAGTTTCCATTCAGTTAGAAATGGGTTAGGTTAGTTTTCCATTCAGTTAGAAATGGGTTAGGCCTAAAAAAAAACAGCTGTGTTTCCACTTACCCGACCCACACTGATTTTTTGTGCTGACCCTGCAATTATTGCCATCCAGAAAAAAAATAAATAAATAAAAAATAAAAAGATTTTCTTACCTACTGACCTTAATATTTTCTAGCACTTTTGATAAAAAATCATAAAACTGTCAAAATAGCTAAACTATTACTTGAAAACCTGTTCATTTGCTTCCTTGATGCTTTTAACCTCAATAGTGTTGTTATAATCTATAGAATTCTATACACAGTGTCAAAGAAATTAGGAAAGCATTACACATCTGCACAAAAAATGTAAATAGATCACTTATCCATGCTTTTACACAGAAAACAGCTCAGACATGGGCTTGGGCATTGCATAGGTAATTGATTATTTTGACATGATACTTACAGCTTAGGAAGCCAGCCTTGGTATTTCAGTCAGCTGCATATCTGACTGGTGATCAGGAGGTCAGAGTTTGATACCTGCTGGATGGGTAACATTCTTTAATGGAGATAGATCATGAAATCTTTTCTATGGTCATTTTCTCCCTTCTGCTGATTCAAGAAGGCTAGTTTTCAGTTTCTGTCAAAAAACAAACAAACAATGTACTGCCACTTGTGTACAAGCCTGTCCACAAACAGTGTAGTAAGGTAAACTGACCAGCTCTTCATGACCTAATTAGTGTTGATTGGACCATTAAACTCCAAACCAAACAAACCAAAGCCATAAATGTTCTGTTTATATTTTACAGGTCAGTGAGTCTAAAAGACAGCTCTGATAGTCTAGTTAACGGAGCCTGTGGCTCCAAAGACGAACCTATGGAGACAGACCCATATGATAATTTGTGGTCTGAAAAGTCGGATTTTCCATTATACAGCAAAGTAAGACACCCAAGTCGTGGTGAATAGATACAGCTATATAAAGATTTTTTTTTAAATCAAAGGGAGGTTATTTGGGAAAAAGACTGACATTCCTGGTGTCTGAAGCCTCATGACATGGGGGCTTCGTTTAAAAGAAAGAATTTGCTCCCATGGGGAGCAAATTCTTTCTTCTAACAGAAGCCCTCTACTCGTAAGAGGCAATTCCTTTTTTCTAATATTCACCCAGTAAGAAGGGAGAAAGGAAGCAAATCATTTTATGTAAGGGTAGTTTCCCCTGGAGTTGTAGCATTTCACTGGCAATCCAGTAGAGTTTACAAAGCTTTCTAGTTCACCTTGGCAGTCCAGGAAAAGCTATTGCAAGACTCTTCAGCTTTAGCAGTGTATCTACATAAAAACTTTTTAGGAGCTCATATTTTCCAAACTGTATGATGGTTATGCCCCTTTGAATATTTATGTAAACATTTGTTTGTAGTTTCTTTCTCCTGCTGTTTACATCCAATCAAGCTGATTTTTTTTTTTACGGCTCTTTCAAGCTTATTTCACTCATATCGAGCCAATGGTTAATCAATGGTTAATCTTACTTGGAGGAAAACCAACTAACCTTCGGTTGCAGAACTTGGCATCTCACATGTGACCCGAGCCAGGCTCGAACCCACAGCGGTGAGAGACCATATGATTAAGAGTCAGCACTCTTATCCACTAGGTCATGGAGGCCCGTCAAGCTGAAAGTTATTATACCCGCTTTTTCGAAGAAAAATCGGGTATATTGTTTTCGTACCAGAATTGAGTGGTCGTCTGTGTGTCCATCCATCCGTCTGTCTGTCCATCCATCCATCACGTTTCATGTAAATGGATCTCTGCAACCACTGAAGTTACACTTTTGAAACTTCGCATGTGGTCTGTAGATCACAGTGGGCTACTTTTTAGCTCATCGTCACGTAGGTACGAGGTGAGCTTTTGGGATCACTTTTTGTCTGTCGTCCGTCGTGCGTGTGTCCGTGCGTCCGTGCGTCCATGCATAAACAATTTCTTTAAACGACATCTCCTCCTAAACCACTGATCGGATTTTGACCAAACTTCACAGGAATGATCCTTAGGTGGTCCCCTTTCAAAGTTGTTCAAATGGTTCCGGTCCATTGCACATCTAGGTCACAGGAGCCAAAAATAGATTTTTTTCACCAAAAACTTAAAAAATCTTCTTCTCTGAAACCGCAAGGCCCAGGTCTTTGCTATTTGGTAGGAAGCTTCGTCTAGTGGACCCCTTCCAAGATTGTTCAAATTAAAGTGCTGGGGCCAAAAATACCCCCGCCCCAGGGCCCTTTGGTTTTACATGGGCTTATATAGGGAAAATCTTGAAAAATTTTCTTCTCTGAAACCACAAGGCCTAGGTCTTTGATATTTGGTATGAAGCTTCATCTAGTGGACCCCTACCAAGATTGTTCAAATTATAGTGCTGGGGCCAAAAATACCCCCGCCCCGGGGCCCTTTGGTTTTACATAGGCTTATCTAGGGAAAATCTTTAAAAATCTTCTTCTCTGAAACCCCAAGGCCCAGGTCTTTGCTATTTGGTATGAAGCTTCATCTAGTGGCCCCTTACCAAGATTGTTCAAATTATAATGCTGTGGCCAAAAATGCCCCCGCCCCGGGGCCCTTTGGTTTTACATTGGCTTATATAAGGAAAATCTTTAAAAATCTTCTCTGAAACCGCAAGGCCCAGGTCTTTGCTATTTGGTACGAAGCTTTGTCTAGTGGACCCCTACCAAGATTGTTCAAATTAAAGTGCTGGGGCCAAAAATACCCCCGCCCCAGGGCCCTTTGATTTTACATGGGCTTATATAGGGAAAATCTTTAAAAATCTTCTTCTCTGAAACCGAAAGTCCCAGGTCTTTGCTATTTGGTAGGAAGCTTCGTCTAGTGGACCCCTTCCAAGATTGTTCAAATTAAAGTGCTGGGGCCAAAAATACCCCCGCCCCAGGGCCCTTTGGTTTTACATGGGCTTATATAGGGAAAATCTTGAAAAATTTTCTTCTCTGAAACCACAAGGCCTAGGTCTTTGATATTTGGTATGAAGCTTCATCTAGTTGACCTCTACCAAGATTGTTCAAATTATAGCGCTGGGGCCAAATATGCCCCCGCCTCTGGGCCCTTTGGTTTTACATAGACTTATGTAGGGAAAATCTTTAAAAATCTTCTTCTGTGAAACCACAAGGCCTAGGCCTAGGTCTTTATTATTTGGTGTGAAATTTCATCTAGTGGACCTCTATCAAGATTGTTCAAATTATAGCCCTGGGGCCAAATATGCCCCCGTCCCGAGACCCTTTAGTTTTACATAGACTTATATAGGGAAATCTTAAAGAAATCTTCTCTGAAACTGCAAGGCCCATGTCTTTGATATTTGGTATGGAGCTTCTTCTAGTGGATCTCTACCAATTTTGTTCAAATTATAGCCCTCGGGCCACAAATGCCCCCATCCCGGGGCCCTTTGGTTTTACAAAGACTCATATAGAGATAATCTTTGAAAATCTTCTTCTCTGAAACAGCAAGGCCCAGGTCTTTGATATTTGGTGTGAAGCTTTATCTAGTGGACCTCTATCAAGATCGTTTAAATTATAGCCCTGAGGCGAAAAATGCCCCTGCCCGGGGCCTTTTTTTTTCATAGGCTTATGTAGGGAATATCTTTAAAAAATCTTCTTCTCTGAAACCGCAAGGCCCAGGTCTTCGATATTTGGTGTGTAGCTTCATCTAGTGGACCTTTGCCAAGATTGTTAAAATTATAGCCTTTGTTGATATTTGGTATGAAGCTTCACCTTTTTAGACCTCTCCCAACATTATGCACATTATAGCCCTGGGGTTAATAATGGCCCTCCCCAGGGCCCACTTGTTACTCTGTGGATCAGGTGAGCGATCCATGGCCATCATGGCCCTCTTGTTTGTGACCTTGACCCCAACATGGCCCCAAGGTCAAAGGTCAAAAAGTATGACTTTGCCATATCTTTAATGTCATTCATAGAAAAAGGGGGTATTTGCGATGGTATACCATGGACTGCGCAATCTAGTTAGCTCACCTGAGCCGAAGGCTCCAGGGGAGCTATTGTGATCGGTCATTCGTCCGTCGTCCTCGTCCGTCCGGATGTCCGTCCACAATTCCTTTAAACGACATCTCCTTAAACCACTGAACAGGTTTTGACCAAACTTGGCAGAAATAATCTTTGGGTGGTCCTCTCTCAAAGTTGTCCAAAGAATTCCATTCCATTCAGAACTCTGGTTGCCCCGGCAACATAAGGGGAAAATAAGAAAAAAACCTTTAAAAATCTTCTTGTCTGAAACCAGAAGGCCCAGGTTATTGATATTTGGTATGAAGCTTCATCTAGTGGCCCTCTACCAAGATTGTTCAAATTATTGCCCTGGGGCCAAAAATGGCCCCGCCCCGGGGCGTACTGGTTTTACATAGGCTTATATAGGGAAAACCTTTAAAAATCATCTTGTCTGAAACCAGAAGGCCCAGGTCATTGATATTTGGTATGAAGCTTCATCTAGTGGACCTCTACCAAGATTGTTCAAATTATTGCCCTGGGGCCAAAAATGGAAAATGGCCTCGCACCGGGGCGTACTGGTTTTACATAGGCTTATATAGGGAAAACCTTTAAAAATCATTTTGTCTGAAACCAGAAGGCCCAGGTCATTGATATTTGGTATGAAGCTTCATCTAGTGGACCTCTACCAAGATTGTTCAAATTATTGCCCTGGGGCAAAAAATGGCCCCTCCCCCGGCGCGTACTGGTGTATCATAGCTTATATAGGGAAAACCTTTTAAAATCTTCTTATCTGAAACCAGAAGGCCCAGCTCTTTGATATTTGGTATGAAGCTTCATCTAGTGGACCTCTACCAAGATTGTTCAAATTATAGCCCTGGGCCGAAAATGCCCACACACTGGGGCCCTTTGGTTTTACATAGGCTTATATAGGGAAAATCTTTAAAAATCTTCTTCTCTGAAACCAGAAGGCCCAGGTCTTTGATATTTGGTATGAAGCTTCATCTAGTGGACCTCTACTAAGATTGTTCAAATTATAGCCCTGGAGCCAAAAATGTCCCTGTGCCAGGGCCCATTGGTTTTACATTGGCTTATATAGGGAAATCCTTTGAAAATCTTCTTGTCTGAAACCAGAAGGCCCAGTTCTTTGATATTTGGTATGAAGCTTCATCTAGTGGACCGCTATGAAGATTGTTCAAGTTATAGCCTTGGGGCCAAAAATTAGGGATGTAACGATAGTCAGAAAATGACTATTGCGATAGTATTGACATTGCAGGAAGAATCATTGCGATACTATTACTATTGCTGACTACTATTGCAATACTATTGTGATACTATTGTCTGAAACATATTTTGAGAAGGAAATAAAAACTAGTCAATCCTTCAAACTGTATTCTGTATGCTTTATCTGCATACAAGAAATAAACAAGAAAATTTACACAAGAGGGACACCTGTTGTGAACTCCTGTTTGCTTTTCTGTCTTCCCTACATGAAGAGGAAACAGCTCCCCAGGAACATCTTTCTTTTTATTTCCTTTTAGAAATCCTTCTGGAAGAGCCGGGAGACTCATTTTAATAGAAGTAGCCAAGTAAAATGTATCAATTCACAGTGAGAATGTGAAATCAGTTTCTTAATTAAAATAAATGTAAGCTCTTCACGAAGGCAATGAAATCTTTGCTTGTCTTCAAAAACACTTCAGATATGAAAAGGAGACTAAATACACCTCAACCTCGTTATAACACTGAACTTTGGGTCCAACCAAACCGACCATGTTAGTAAACCGAATCGGGTAATAAACTCCGGATATGCAGTCTATTCTTTAATTACACTGTAAACACAAGCCTCCGGCGCTACCGATAAGCCTATAATGTTCCCCGTGACAAGGTGTGAAAATAAGATCAATTTATGTCTCTAATCTGCATTTATCCCTCAATCATCAAATTTAATCCACAATCAAATCGCTTCTAAGACGATTAGCTTCATCTATCGGTAGATGTATGCATGATAATAAAAACAGACTATTCTGCTGCCTCGTGCATGGCTGTATTTTGGCGCCAAAATAGCAGACGCTTGGCGAGAAAAGTCTAAGGCTTTAATTTGTGTAAACACATCTGTATGCTGTTGTTGGTGACACGGATCGAGCTTCCGGGTATAAATCAGGAATTGTGCAGGGCGCTGTTTTCTATCCACCTCTATCCACAACAGTTTAGCTATTGAGAAAATTTGTTTTACCGGTTACGAAAGAAATACGCTTCATTAAAATAAATAGTAGATAGCTGAAAAACTATGTCAGCAATGCATATGATTCATAATCAGAATTGTTACCGACGACATGTCAAACGAATCCATACACCAGACCCTGTGTTTTGGGAAGTTAGATTTGAATCTTAAGACCGAAAATCTGAGGAACTTTTTAATATTAGTCTCAGTGTTTCGGTACACAATAGATCGCATGCGTTTGTTAAACGGAACACCTTTGAGATCAGGGCTAAAGAATTTTTATATCCAAATCGGCCCCGGTCGACCGATGACGTCATCAGTAACGTGCTGAACATGCCTTACAATGTCATCCCGACATTCTTGCATCTGCCAACTTATATAATTTTCCATCATTTTCATTGTGTAATGTTTTTTTTCCAAACATCATTTGTATTTTCCTTTTGTTGTTTTGGTAAAATCTTTTAAAATATTTTAGCAGTACAAATAAACAGAAAATCGTACCACGTTTTTAGTGTCTTTAATTGTTTTCTAGTGCGGCATTTCCCTTACACGGTGTCCAAGATTCAAAATTAATTCCTCGGCTGTATAAACATGTCTGGATGCCCAAATAATAAACGTTCTTTGCAGGACGACACATATTTCATTTCCTTTGATTCTGTTATTGACAAAATAAGAATCCTCTAAAACATCAACCAGATTTTTTTTTTTTTTTTTTTTTGCATCTTTTGAAGCGGTAGTGACACGTGCGGACTTTCCATCCTTCATGTGCTAATTAATGCGGGCGGCACCCTTTGACAATAAATACCACTGTGAAAACACGCATTAATTATAGCTTTTCTTATCACTGGCTTACAGACACCTTGCAGATTAGCGTAATCAAAATATGCGAGGTCGTCCGTGTCAATTATTTCGAAATCAATTTACATCAAAGTGCTGTTGAAATATGCTTCAGAAAGTTGTAAATTTACCAGTTCAATGAAGGAATATTCAGCGTTCTGACCTTATACCGACATCGGGTGTTAAGTGGATAATGTGTAACAAAATAGGATGCATAAACACAGTGTACCTGCAGGCTACCGCCAAATCACGACCGCCAAATAACGATTCGGCTGTAATTTTATTGCCTTTATCTGGCGACTTGCAGCCGTTGTCTCCCACTGACACAGGATAATTAGGACAATGTACAGTTTGACGCTTGACCGGGTACACTACAAGACGTAGGTGGTAATAAAGAATATAAATTGTATTAGAATGAAAACAACTTCGGGAATTATCTGAAAAACTTGTGATATAGAAAACTATCGAAACTATCGATAGTTCAAAACACTATCGGCGATAGTCATCGATGTTTAACTTTACCATCGATGTAGTACTATCGGCCCAGGGCCTATCGCAATGCATCGATGGTCCGATGCATCGTTACACTCCTACCAAAAATGGTCTCACACGGGGACCCACTGGTTTTACATAGGCTTATATAGGGATCAAAAACCTTTAAAAATCTTCTTGTCTGAAACCAGAAGGCCCAGGTCTTTGATATTTGGTATGAAGCTTAATCTAGTTGACCTCTTCAAAGATTGTTCAAATTATAGCCCTGGGGCCAAAAATGCCCCCATGCCGGGGCCAACTGGTTTTATGCCGGCTTATGATAGGGAAATCTTTTAAAATCTTGTCTGAAACCTGAAGGCACAGGTCTTTGATATTTAGTATGAAGCTTCATCTGGTTGACCTCTACCATGATTGTTCAAATTATAGCCCTGGGACCAAAAATGGCCCCGCGCCGGGGCCCACTCGCTTTACATAGACATATTTGGGAAAACCTTTAAAGTCTTGTCTCAAACAGGACACTCGGGCACATGCAAAACTCTTAGCTCTTAGCTTAGGTGAGTGATAAAGGACCATCATGGTCCTCTTGTTTTATAGTAAAACCTTGATGTGAGCAGCACACATTGTTTCATTGATACATTCCACCGAATTTGAACAGGTTACGTGCTACATCCGCTTGTAAAGCTCTTGTAACTCATTTAAGGAGAATGGGAATACCTGACAGATTTCTCTGCGATTTTTCCTCAGGAGCAAATTCTTTCCTTTAAGAGTTGACCCCTATTGACATGGGGGACAAAAATGCTTTTTCAGTTGCCTCCCCTGAAGGTGTTCCCATTCCTCTTAGTAAACAAGAAGCTTTAGCATCTGAGAATTTCCAGTAGTCATTGATAATAGCCCACAACCTCTTTATACAACTGTTCATTATAAAATGGCCTTGGATACAACACAGTTTAAAGATTGATCTCAAAATTATACATTATATTGAAAAATGAGCATAAATGGTGTTATATTTTCTGTATAATCCATAGTTTAAGGGGAATGTATACAACTTCAGGGCAGGCATCTTCTGCAAAAGCATTTTTGTCTCCCCTGTCAATAGGGGTCAACTCTTAAAGGAAAGAAATTGGGCCTTATTCTTTCCTTTAAGAGTAGACCCCTTTTTCCATGGGACAGAGTTTCTAGAAAAGCGAATAGGCTGTTCCGAAAGTTATCTCGCTTTGAAAATGGCGGAAAAATCTGCCAGATTTTCTCATTTCTACTACCACTTCTATCTCTTTTAACTGACAAGATTTCAGCTCTGGATCCCCCAAAATGATGTTATAGAGGTTGTTTTGTACTGTATTTCAAGCAAAATGACATCAGTTTTGGCATCACTAATAATTTATCCATGTCCATCAGTTATCAGACTGGTTCTTTGTCTAATGTTTTGCATATTTCCCTTTTACATATGGTGTTAGAGTCAAAATAATTGTTAGGATACAGTCATTTGTCATGAACCGGACATTTTATTGTCATACTGATGCACTTCTGGGGCAAGTTGTTCAAAGCATCATTAGCTTAACTAGTTAGTTAGTTAGGTAACATATCGTTAAAATTTTGATCATTTAATATGGCAAATATACTTAAAAAATGCAGATACAAAAACTACTCTCATTTTTTAAGCAAAAATCACACTATATTAGATATTGTTCTTGCTAGAACAGTTAACAGTTTGACCAACTAATGAGCTTATTAAGCTAATGATGCTTTGAACAACTGGGCCCAGATTGTTACTGTTCTAACATGCATGATATCTAATACTCTGCTATTTTTGCAAAAGTTACTCACATTTTTCCAGCAAAAATACGAGTATGTATGCCATATTAACAAATCAAATATTAAACAATATATTAAGTAATGATGTCATTACTTTTGAACAACTGGCACCAGGTTGTTAATATTTCTCAGTCTGCCTTTCAACCTCATGCATTTATCTTAATAAAACACTGTTAGCAAATCTTAATATGAAATAAAGGCACTGCCTTTTGAACAAACACACTCATTTACAGCACTTAAGATTTACATCACTTAACTTCTTAAGTACCGTAAAAATTCGGCTATAAGACGAGGATTTTTCCCTCCAAAATGAGCCCGAAAAATTGACCCCGTCTTATAGCCGAGGTCATGGACTGCATGCTTTTTTCCGGCAATGTCCGGCGAAGACCAGACATACGGAAAATGCCGATCGATGATTTTTGAATTGATATAAATCGCCGCCCACAAGCCGACGCTACCATTTTTCTGCACGCGATCGGTAAATGACGTCATCCGACGCCAGCACCCCAACACGTGTTTAATGTCATTGTGTGTATCTCGTTCATAAAAAAAACGTTCGGAACCGGTAAAAAATATTTTCTCGATAGCTAAACGGTTGTGAATAGAGGTGGATAGAAAACCAGCGCTTTGCACAGCTCCCGAATTATCCCCAGGAGCTCCGTGTCAATAACCGACAAGAGCGTTCGACTTTTCTCGTCCAGCGTCTGCTATTTGGCTCCAAAACATAACCATTCATGAGATCGTAGAATAGTCCATTTTTTGTAATGCAAACTTCTACCGTTAGATGTAGCTAATTGTCTGAGGAGCGATTAAATCATTTTCACATTGATTGCGGATTAAATTTTATGATTGGAGGATAAACGCAAATACGAGACATAACTTGACCATATCTTCACACCTTATCAACACGCACCGCAGGGTGGCAATTATATGACAGGGATTAACAATAGTGTCATACTTGAACCGTAATAAATACACAGATGGTTTGTCTGCATTAATTATTGCGATTTACTTACAGTTCTACTTTTACCGGATTTAAGGACTCAGAAAGACAGACTGTTTTAGACGATTTTTTTTGGCACTTGCCCGGCGCGATTTCGGTCTTGTCTCGGGCAGCCGGGAAATGGATTTGGCAGCCCTGTCATCTATTAAATAGAAGTCTTAGCCAGCAAAGCATGTACCGGGTCAACTTCGGGCCGACAGCGATACGACCTATCGGCCCGACGTTTCCCCCTTTTCCAGACTCTTAATAGACCTACCGATTCAGATTCAGTAAGAGTTGTCTCTCTTTGTAACTCTCACAAACGAAGACATTATGTCAACAGACATAAACAAAGCCATGTGAGGGGTAAGTAGAGGGGTTTTCTGGCGAAAAAAGGCCGATTTCTCACATCTAAACGGCATCTAGCGGTAGCAGATAGGCCCCGACAGATATGGCAAAAATTTGACCCGTCTTATAAAAGAGTATAAGCAAAATCCCACATTAGATGAAATGAAAAAGGGGTCCCGTCTTATAGCCGAATCGCCTTATAGCCGAATTTTTACGGTATAGGATACTCCCTCGGAAACATGGACCGACATCATCTGTCAGCTCTTCTTCAGACTTAAGGACCAACTTCCATAGAGTATTTTCACATCAGGGATCATTGAGGGCTTCAAGAGGGTTCGTGCAAGTCTTCCCTAAACCACGTAAAAACTGGTTTTCAAAGTTTTTAGTTTGTTCTGTTGTGAGGCAAAGGTGTCGCTTGCATCACTGCGGAGTCCAACTGATATTGACTTACAAAAGCAAGCTTTTGGCAAGGCCTACTGTCTTTGTAGCAGGTAGGGTATAGGTAAGGGCGTTATGTCTCTTCACTTTATTCATTTTTCCCCCTTCTCCCCTGTCCCTCCCTCTCTTCTCCTCTACTACCATTTCTATCTCTTTTGTCCCTTTCTCTTGGAGACGACAGATGATGATCCAATAATGGTCCTGTGTACACTACATGGGGAGAAAATTAGATAGGGTAACTCAGTTAGTTTGCAGCATGGATACTTTAAAGTATTCTGAAGCACTAGCGCTATGCTATGGGATTTGGGGCTCATCATCACTTTGTAAATCTTTGGAAGATAGAAACCCACAGGTAGTCACATAGCTCATTGTATCTCTTTATACTATTCCTAGAACTTTATTGTATACCCTTGAGTAAATCTGTAAAAAAGTTTTAATTGCTTGTCCAGACGAGAAGCGCTGTCCACCCCACCGAGAAGTTCCGGTAAATCTCAGGTAAATCGTTGGTCCAAGCGCGGTGCTGTGTTTTACCGGGCAATGCGTGACGTAGTTTCGAAACTTTCCCGCTGTCAAACTTTAGCGTTTGATGCAACAGTCATTGAAAAGAACTTTTTAAAAATTATTTCGTCGCTTTTTGTGTTTCTTTTGTAATGTGACTTGACTCCTTTTGGTTTTGAGAAGCAATTTTTGGATATGAATACAATACTCATGAACTCTGTAAAGATGGCGGATTATCGGGAGAAATTGTACGAGATTCCAGGCGAGATCTGGGTGCCTAAGTATGTTTTTCCAGCCTCTCTACAGTAAAGCAAACACTTTGTGTGTTTGCTATTAACCCATTGTATGTGGAAAACCGCTTATGGGGTACCTTGGCAAACAGTGTAGGCCCAGATCAGATGCCGCAGAATGCGGCATCTGATCAGGGCCTGCACTATTTGCTAACAATTTTCCATCAAAAAAAGAATGAAAATGAGAAGAAAAAAATGCCTGACACCCCTTATATGACAAATGGACTTATCCAACATATAGCAATGGAAGAGTCCACTCGTATACAATGGGTTAAATCATTTTCAACTGAATCTTTCTCACTGTATATAGCAGAAACCTATTTCAAAATTTAGGAGTGTCGGATTGAGTTAACTTTCAGTTTGCCTCGAAGTTCAGGAAGAGCTATTAGTTTAGTTAATTTATACTAATTTATTTTTGTTCGATTGCGATGAAAGCTTCAATCTTATTGAATCGCTCTCGAACACTCATTCCGGGTGTTTTCACTCGCGTGCGAGAGAGAGGCAGTGGCTTTTACACCACTGCTACCCATTTACACCTGGATGGAGTGGGGAAGTGTCATTACGTGTCTTGCCCAAGGACACACCTCGATACTGGTGGCCGGATTTGAACGCACAACCTCTCGATCATAAGTCGAACGCGCTAGCCGCTGCCCTATTGAGACTGATGAAGAAGGAAGAGCTATTGCACTACCCCTGATGTCAGAGTCAACATTGGCACCCACATTTGTATTGAAGTTTTTAAGAGCTCATATTTTCCACACCATATGTTGGATTTTGCTTGTATTTCCACTGATAGTTGATGTAGTTCCAAAGTTTAATTCAATAATACCCCAGTCTCAAGGTCAAGGTCCTGGGCTTAGCTTTCCCATATAAATTGGGTTAAATTGTTGCAAAGCATTTGCAGAAACAGCTTTAAATTTCTTTTTTAAGGTGAATAAGAAAAAAGGCAGTGGCAAAGAAGAAACACCAAAACAGTTACCACGGCAACTATATGTTATGCGACATGGAGAGAGGTTGGATTTCGTCTTTGGGCGAGTCTGGGTCGAGAATTGTTTTGATGACAAAGGTACTGACATATTAAAAAGGGTTAATGGTAGTAGTTCAGGGTCCAATTGCTCAAAGCATCCTTAGCTTAACAAGCTTGTTTTTAAATGTTCTAGCAAGAACAATATCTAAAATTTTGGGATTTTTGTTGAAAAAAAAATGGCATTTTTTTCAGCAAAAATATTAGCTTTGAACAACTGGCCCCAGGAGACAACTTTCACAGGAGTTCACTTTCATTTGAGCTGCAGGCTTACCATCAAATCCTGTATTTGCAATGTTGAATAATCATTCTCATATCACGTCACGTCTGAGAATGGTATAACACCATGTAATAAATTCGATAATCAACTAGTGGATTATATATGCAAATTAATTTGATACGCCCCGTAACATTACATGTACGATATCCTTAACGATGTCGCGTTTACTAATGGCGGAATATTGACATTTTTGTTAAAGAATCACGAATAAAATGCATTTTAAATGTCATTTGATAAATAGAATCTTGCATTCATGCTCATGTATTATTGAATTTATTAAACTCATTGAGAAAAAGGCATAAAATGCTCAGCAAGCCTCGCATTTTGTCCCTTTTCCTCAACTCGTTTAATAAATTCAATAATACAGAACACTCATGTAAGATCCTCTCTGTCACATCCAATAAAATACTGTTTTAACCAATAGTACTAACTTTTTTCAAAATCGATTTTCTGTCCTTGTGAAGTGGGTGTACAGGTATGCAAACAGGTTTGTCAGAAAACCTTTGTTGTAAAAATATTGGACCATTTATCAAGGTGTGTCACTGACAATAAACAGAATTGTCCCAAAAATTTGTTAAGGCTTGCCAGAAATGAAACTGCCACCACTTTTGTTGTGTTTGCTTTGTGCGTGAGGTGACATAGGAGTCCAGTTTTCGGACCATCCATTCATCCATCTATTTGTGTCAACCCTTGTGTCAACCAAGATGTTCAAGTCTGTTTCTAAAGAACTACAAACACAGGGGTGACAGCCTTTTAGCTGAATTCTTGTCCATGTTTAGAAGTCTGACCAGGGCCTGCACAAAAGATTGAAAAATGTCTTCCAGATTTTGGGTAAGTATAGTAACAGGTGACAATGTCCCTTTATTTATGGGAATCACTCTTTTGGTGCGGTATGTGTAGGATATTAAGTCCTATTTGGAATGAAAAAAAGTATTTCCAAAAACTGTGATTTCATGTATTTTCAGGGGCTTGATAATTTGAAGCTATTTAACCTTTTTTTGTACCAAATGGAATCTTCCTCCTCATATAAAGCAGGAGTGCATTTCAAAATTTAGGGGTGTTGGGTTGTGTTTACTTCAAAAACTGTTCGGAAAATAGCTGAACTTTTTGCAAACAGTGTAGGCCCTGATCAGACGTCGGGTTCTGCGGCGTCTGATCTGGACCTGCACTGTTTGCCAGGGTACCCGTTTTGGGGTTTCCGGTACAGAATGGGTTAACGATATCTGTAACTGCAGAGAAATTACATGAGGACCGATTCTTGTTTAACGTTTTTTCTCCACTACAGGTAACTACATACAGAAGGATTTAAATATGCCAAAGACAGTACCAAAGAGAGCAAAGAACCATATGGATTACCTGAAAGATGCTCCATTAACTACGCTAGGACAGATGCAAGCATTTCTTACAGGTAGGGTTTGTATGAGATATGTCACACAGAAACCTTGTCCAGAGGTTGAAAAACTTTTTTATACTCAGATGGCTTGAGCATAAAATTTTTATATTAACTTAACTCTTATCCTGCTGTTCACTTCAACCCTTTTTTTTGCAGTGTAGATCCAGATCAGATGGCTTCTGAACAGCAGTGTAGATCCAGATCAGATGGCTTCTGAACAGCAGTGTAGATCCAGATCAGATGGCTTCTGAAGAAGCCATCTGATCAGGATCTACTCTGTTTGACATTCAATTTATGAATTTGTAGGAATAAATTACATCAAGTAATCTGATTGGTTCAAAGTCAGAGATGGGTGTGGCTAAACTGAATATTCAGCAAGAGAAGGGTTAGATATTAAATAATAAACAAATAAAACTTTTTTTCATTCTTGGTTCAGCCGAGGATTATATTTTCCTGCTCATAGATTTTACAACACCAGCTATAGTTTGTGTTTTAATAGTTTTAATATTCATGAGCAGGATTAATTTCATGCTCGGTTGTAAAACTTTTCATGCCCAACTAGCTTGAGTACCAACAAATAAGATTTGTTCTCAGTTCAGCAGAGGATCATAATTGTTCTACTTTATTTTTTATCAAAATGACAAAAATTCTGTATTAACCCTATATTTTCGAACACCTCAGCTCCTTACTATACTTGTAAAATTTGAACATGTACAATAGTCTACCCACTGTTGTGTCTAAAAAAAATCTGGATGAGAGACAAACTCCTATTTTGAACACGTTTCCGTGGTCTAGAATTGTTGAAGTGGCTGATGGTCAACTGTACATGAGAATTCTATCAACAGCATTGTTCTTCTACTCTTCAGGTGAAGCATTGAAATCAGCAGGCACTGTATTTCATCATGTGTATGTCTCCCCCTCACTGAGATGTGTTCAGACTATTACAGCAATACTCAAAGGTGGGTAGTCTTCTTTGAAGTAGAATGGATACACCTAGCAATTTTTCCCGCCATTTTATCTAAGGGAGACAACTTCATGACTTTTTGTTTTGGTTTCCTGTACACTTACCCTCTCTGAAAAGGGGTCTACACGTTGAGGAAAGAATTAGCTCCTTTGGAGCAAATTCTTTCCTCTACGGGGAGACCCCTATTTACATAGGAGGAAAAACAGTTTTGATAGAGTTGCATCCCCTGAAGATGTATTCATTCCCCTTAAGGTTAAAGTATAGAACTGAATAAATTAGCCACCATTTACATAGGAAGACTACATTCAAAAGCAACAGGAAATTAAAAGTGTATTTTTGTATTTTTGGTGTGTGTGTTGGGGGGGGGGGGGGGGGGGGGGGGGTAAGGAGGCAGTTCTTTTGTTCAGAAAAGTGATGTGTTCATATTCAGACCAAGTTATTTTGAATTGCTTGTTCTTGTGCAGAGAGTTTTTAAAAACAGCAAGGTCACAATGAGGTCACATTTCTGCCAATGACATGGGGAGGAGGGATTTAAGGAGGAGGTTTTTTTCCTTCAGAAAGTTATTCATATTTAGACCAGGCCATTTGTGCTTGTAGAGAGAGTGTTTAAAGACAATAAAGACCACGTTTAGGTCATATATTTGCTGATGTCAGAGGTAATGCCTATCTTGCAAAAAAAAATATTAACAATTATGGAGCCAAATACACTTGGCACAATACTGTAACTTAATCCTTATCACCTCTGAATCACAATAACTCCTGCCTTTGGCAACAGCCATCAGATAAGGATCCCCACCATCATTCAGTTTGCAAATTTGAATGCATACATTATATAAAGTAAGACGATTGGTTGATATTCAGAAATGGGTGGCAAAATAGACAATGGTAAATAGTTCTAATTGGCCCCCGCCCATCAGGGCTTGAAGAAATAGATGGGCTGCATGATGCTTCCACGCAAAGCTGAAACCGACCACACACAAGTACTGGTAAACTGCTTAGAGGATCTTATGCCTGCCCAGGAAAGAGGTGTGAGTCGGACCATCCATGCTTATAAACCCTATTAGTTTGATTGGGCGACTGGGCTTGAGATGTCGTTTCATCTCAATGTCGGGTAAAAGTCCCACAAAATTGGAAGCAATGTCTCCAAAATGACCTATAAGTGTTGATGGGGATGTTAAACCTCAAATCAAACAAATCAAAATAAACAGGTCTAGCTAACAAAGAAGTGTTTAAGACAGAAGGGGTGAGCTTTGCTGAAAAAAAAAACTCAAAGGCTGGGATAACTCAGGGATATGGCTGTTGCTTGTCGCTTCTGTGGCTCAGGTTCAATACCCAGCAGCAACAGATTAGGGAAGGGTAGTGATCACCCGTCCAAGGTCTTTTGTTTTCTCTTTGAGCCCCAGTTTCATTCACAACATGAGATGACAATATGCCAAAGTCCATCCTTTTATTAGTTTTTCAAGCTATATTTATAATTTACCATAAATTGTCATGTTTATATATGAGCCCCGCCAAGCGAATTTGTGTCTTCGAGCATTCCGTCATGACAAATTTTAACTGCGCATGCCCAGCCATTCAGAGGGGCCAGGGATATGACTTTCTGTCTGAAGGTTCCTCTTGATTCACTGCTTGTATGAGCGAGCAGTGAAGGTTCTGGCGAGACTGCGTGGATGCGCGGGCTCGCCTGAACCTTTGCTGCTCGCATAGGCGATAAGTACCAAAATCGCTTGACGGGGCCCATATAATCTATACATTTTTGGGAGACATTGTTAAACTGTGTTATATCCAAATCCGTTATATAATGAACAATATTATAAAGAGGTTTAGTCTTACACCATGATGAAAAATGCCTGATTATTTTCAAATGCTTCCCTCTGCAATTGTATTCGTTTTTTTAACCCATGTCCATCTGAACACGACAAACCCTGTCTTTTCTGGTAGTGTAGATCAAGCTCAGATGGCTTCTAAGAAGCCACTTGATCAGGATCTGCATTGTTTGTCATTTAATTAGTGAATTTGAACAATACATTATATCTAGTAATTTAATTGGCTGATAGTCAGAAATTGGTTTGGCTAAATTAATTTATTCAGCAGGACTGTTAAAAATAAAACGTTACATTTCAGCTATGGGTCAGAAGGACACAGTTCTACATATAGAGCCAGGAATTTTTGAATGGCTGGGCTGGTACCAGCTAGGAATGCCAAAGTGGTTCACTCCTGCAGAACTCAAGTCACATGGTTTTAATGTGGATGTTAATTATAAGCAACATGTCATCGCATCCAAATTGGATTATGATGAGACTATAGAAGGGTATTATAGAAGATCGGGAGAGACAGCTCGTCATATCTTGAAAATGCATGAAAAAGATGGTAAGAGCACTTGAGCTACTCAAAGGAACATTATGAGCTAGTGCAGGCCGAAATATACAATAAAACCTCTACAAAGACTTACCATAGATCAGCCTGTACATCTACCTAGTAAAGCAAGTGTTTTTGCAGATCTCTTATTAGATAACCAGGAGGCTACCATAATGATCCTAAGTACTTAAGCAAACAGTGGAGTCCCAGATCAGAGAGTTGGTGAAATGCTCAATGAGCTGGAGTGGCCATCATTGGAGACCCGTCGCGAACAGTCCTCTTTAACCTTCTTTTATAAGATACACTCTGACACAGTGTTTCTTAATAAAGATAAATACTTGACCCCGTGACTACTTCAGCTCAAACAAGGGCATCAAAACTAAACAACAGTCAATATCGTAGGTACCAGGGCTATAGTGATGCCCTGAAGAATTCTTTCTTCCCTAGAACTATTCCTCAGTGGAACAGTCTTCCCTCCTCTGTGGTAAATGCCAAAACTGCAGAGGAGTTCAAAGCCCGCATGGTGTAGATTGGGACCCAGAGGTGTGCGTTTTAGTACACCTCTGAAAGCAGAGTGTAAATAGTTTTAAGAACTCCAGTGGGTTTTTTTTTTTTTTTTTTCCTAAATTCTAAATTTAGCGCACCACCCAACTGAGGTAATGGCCAAGTATGACCGACTCAGTATATGAAGATAGATAGATAGACTTTCCTGAAGGAGTGGTCTGATCAGGGTCTACACCGTTTGCCATTTCCTTTGCACCTTTTGGACTCCTTCCTTGATCGTCAAATGTTAGGAGAATAACAGTCATGGTGTCCGAATTTTTACGATTTTTACGGTAAAGAAGACTGATCAGACCACCCAGATGCACAGGCTGATCTGAGCCATGGCTTGTCCCACACGTCTTACTGTAGATTTAGTTGTGCACTATCTCAGATGTTTTGGACATGTGTACTCTGTGAAGACTCATATTACCGTAAAAAACCCTAAAAATTCAGACAACTTGACGACTCGCTGTAATTCTTCTAAAATTTAAACAAATGTGTTTAACGATCCTACAAGGAGTCCAAAATGTGCAGACAGAATGACAAACAGTGCAGACCCTGATCAGACTGCTCCATCAGGAGAAGTGTGATCTGGATCTGTACTGTTTGCTTAGGCCTGTCTGTCCCAATATTTAGGATCATTACAGTAGTCTGTGTATACATTTTGCCAGAGTGCAACCATTCCCTATCAGTATGAAGAAGTTTTGGGTTACTGGCCATCCATATAGTGTAGACTGATCAGACTGTGCAGATGTACTGGTTGATCTGTGTCTTTACTCAGTGACAATGCGCACATGTCCCAAGACATTATATAGCTTGAAGCAGTCCATTTAAGTAGATAGTTTTGTGTAAGAGCTGCATTATTCTTGAAACTGCAAATTGTATTACCTTATTGATCCTAAGTATTGGAACGGCTAGGCCTTAGCAAACAGTGCAGACCCAGATCAGACTGCTCCTGAAGGAGCAGTCTGATCAGGGTCTTCACTGTTTGCCATTCCATCCCCTTGCTGGATTGTGAAACAAATGTGTTAATAATTCAGGACAATTACTACAAGTCCTCAAGGTGTCTAATTTTTAGAATTTTTACGGTATATATAAAACTGCATTATTTGTGGTGGGTCCTAATGTGAACCACATCATGAGAAAACCTGCCTTAGCCACTTGCAAGTAGCAACAGTGTAGACCTGCACTCATCGCATGCTTATTGGAAGCATCACTAGACATGTCAATGCTAAGGACCCAACATGCAAGATTTATGCATTAATGGTTGTGAATAAAATTGTCTGAACATGCTGATTCTTGAGATCATCAATTCACCTTTACTTAACCCATAACATGCCAATCACTACAATTGTTGTCTGCCAGTTACTTTTAAAGTCATTGTTACAAACAGTGTGGACCCAGATCAGACTGCTCTAGGAGTAGGAGCAGTCTGATCTGGGTCAACACTGATTGCCTGTATGTTAAAATATGTTTGAAAAGTTTCCAAGAAGATTTAGCAGACAACAAAAACAGATGGCATTTTAAGATGCAGTTTTTTCGGCAGCTTAAGGGTTAAGTACTGTATAAACAGGATTCTTAACTCAGAGCACTTATATATGCAATGGAAGGGAACTGTGGTTTATTCTGAAACGATTTACTCGGCTGAAGAGGGTGTCGTAAAAAGCCACAGTTATACGAAGTCACTTGTTGACTGTTTAACGTCAGATGGTGTAACATCATTTTCTTGCATCAAAAATGTTACTTAAGGAATTAAATGCACGTTTTCATGTCTTTTTTATCAACAGGGGTCTACTCAAGAGTAGATCCTATTATCAGGAGAGTCCCGTTGTAGGAAAGCGAATGGGAAGTAGCAAAAGTTGTCTTTCTTGTATAAATTGTTGGGAAATGTTGAAGGTGTATCCATAGACCTTAATAGAAAATAAAGTGCATTCCACTAGTTCATAATATCTGCTTTGATTTCCAGGTGGTAATGTGTTGATAATGGGACATGCGGGTACCTTGGAAGTTTGCACACGTCAACTACTGGGCAAACCACATAGGAGCTCATCAGAATTTCGTGAGATCTGTCCTCAGATCCCCTACTGTGCGCTACTAGTGTGCCAAGAAGATATATCCTCCAAGAAATGGACTACTCAATCCTGTCCTATATTACCACTTACACATGGACAGAATAAAAAGGTTGACACATTGAGAATTATGTATCCATCTTAACTTTACAAATCTTTTAGATTCTTAAAAAATTCTTTTAACCCTTCAAGGGCCTAATTATGACCAGTAGACAGCTTTATTTTTCTTCTTATTTTTCAGAGGAAAAAAGGGCTTGACATTTCATGCCTAGCAGATAATTCACATGAATTGTGTAACTTTTTTTTCTCTGACATTTCATGTGAATCATTTGTCTAGCTTTTCTTTGAAAAATAAGAAGAAAAAAAAGATTGTCATCTGCCCTAAAATTTGTGTAGCACTTTAAGACCTACTACCATCATTATACTAAAGATTGGGGCAACTTGATTAATTACTTCTGTTTTTTGGAATGCAGTGTTTAAAGCATTGTTAGCTAAATGAGCTCGTTAGCGGTCAAAATGTTAACTGTTCTAGCAAGTTCAATATGTAATATAGTATTATTTTTGCTGAAAAAATGAGAGCAGCTGCTCACATTCTTTTTCAGCAAAATTATTAAAATGCAAAAGCTGCTCTCATTTTTTAGCAAAAGTATTAGCATATTTACCATTTTAAATGATCAAAGTTTTTTAACGATCTGTTAACTATTGACATCATAAGTTTTGATATTTTAGGAGCAGGCTGAGCTGGGTCACTGCTTTCTGCATAGGAAAGTCTACCCCATTACATAGTGTAATAATTGTGGTATATTCTATGAAGAGATTTTAGGTCTTGTTACCTTGAATAGGTATTTTATATTTCGCTTTAATTTTATTCAAATACGCAAGTGCTGTTTTTATAGTTCGGAGTTTGACTTTCATTTATAACTGAAAAAAAAAACAACAACAGTTTTTGTCAAACCTGCTTTAGCAAGAAGACATAGGCGTGCTAGTTTCCGTCTGTTCGTCCATCCGTGCATTTGTTCGTCCGTCCGGTTGTCCGTCCGTCTTTCCGTCAACATTTTACACTGGGTGTCTTGTCATCGCAACTCCTCCTACAGTTTCATACCGATTATTTTGAAACTTTGCATGTGTTTATGCCATGGTATGAGGATGCGCATGTGGTTTGGCCTTTATCGTCCGATCAATTTTTGTCACTTTTTCCACATTGTGAACTTAGTCATTTTTATCCTACAATTGATATATGATAGGTACCTCTTGTCATAGCAACTCCTCTTGCAGTTTTATACCGATCATTTTGAAACTTTGCGTGTGCTTTCGCCATGGTTTGAGGATGTGCATGTTTCGACATAATTCTCAGAATATTTTTTTTCACTTTTTGCACATTATGAACTTAGCCATTTTTGTTGCACCTGCTTTAGCAGGAAGACATAGGCGTGCAAGTTTCCGTCCGTCTGTCCATTTGTTCGTCCGCACCAACGTAACGACATTTAGGGGGCAAAAAATTTGGACAGTTTGACACTTAGGTATATATTCTTGAGTCCAAATGGACTTTATTCCGTAATTTTGGTACTTAAGTGGCAAAAATTCGCTCTTAGGTGGCTTGCTGCTTAAGAGAATTTGCCGCTTAAGTAGTCAATATGCCTATGCCTAGCCACTTATGTATCCATTCGTAGAGATATCCGTCCGGTTGTCTGTCCGTCTTTCCGTCAACATTTTACACTGGGTGTCTTGTAATTGCAACTCCTCCTACAGTTTCATACCGATTATTTTGAAACTTTGCGTGTGTTTTTGCCATGGTATGAGGATGCGCATGTGGTTTTGGACTTTATCATCCGATCAATTTTTGTCACCTTTTTCCACATTGTGAACTTAGTCATTTTTAACCTACAATTGATATATGATAGGTACCTCTTGTCATCGCAACTCCTCTTGCAGTTTTATACTGATCATTTTGAAACTTTGCGTGTGCTTTTGCCATGGTTTGAGAATGTGCATGTGCTTTCGACATAATTCTCAGAATATTTTTTTTCACTTTTTGCACATTATGAACTTAGCCATTTTTATGCTTTAGTTGATATACAATAGGTACCTCTTGTCATCGCAACTCCTCTTACAGCTTTATATTGATCATTTTGAAACTTTGTGTGTGTTTTTGCTATGGTATGAGGATATGCATGTGGTTTGGACTTTAACTTTGGATCAATTTTTATCACTTTTTCCACATTGTGAACCTAGTCATTTTTATCCTTCAATTGATATATGATAGGTACCTCTTGTCATCGCAACTCCTCTTACAGTTTTATACCAATCATTTTGAAACTTTGCATGTGCTTTTGCCATGGTATGAGGCCCTGCATGTGGTTTGGACTTAATCTTCGGATCAATTTTTGTCACTTTTTCCACATTGTGAACTTAGTCATTGTTAACCTTCAGTTGATATATGTTAGGTACCTCGTCATCGCAACTCCTCTTACAGTTTTATACTAATCATTTTGAAACTTAGTCTGTGTTTTCTCCATATGTGGATGTTTACATGCTTGGGATATAATTCTTGGATCATTTTAGTTCATTTTATCACATTGTGAAATTAACCAGTGTTTTACCTCACATATTTAGGCTATGGATTCTTCTCAAAGCCCTATATTCATCTCTTCTGCCTTAAATAAACTTTTAATTTTTGTGTTGGGCAGGTGGGGAGCAGGTGTGACATCTACTTCACCGAAGTTGAATTTCTGTTCATTAGAAACATACCAGAAACCTATGAGAAACACACACACACACACTGTACCAATGAACTGAAAATCTAACTTTAAAGTTTTTAAATGTAGCCAATGGACTTAAGGGAAATGGACTCTCTTTCAGGGAGGCAAGTCTTTGAAAGATATTTTTGCTTCATCTACTGTTAAAGGAAAGAATTTGCTCCTTCTTTTGCTCCTGAGGAGCTAATTCTTTCCTTTAACTCTTATCCTGCTGAATAAACTAACCAATAGAGTTTATAAGCATGGATGGTCCAACACGCACCGCTTTGCCTGCGCAGACTTAGATACTCTAAGTGGTTTACCAGTACTCGAGTGCGGTCGGTTTCAGCTCTGCGTGGAATGCATCTATTTCTTCAAAGGCTGGGCTCAGTTTACAGACTGCATGACAAACCATGTAGATCCTGATCAGATGGCTTCTGATGGTAGATCTGGATCTACACTGATTGCAAAGGTAGGGTGCAGCAGAATAAGGGCTAAGAGTAGACCCCTTCTTTGCAGGGGACTGAGACTACAGGGAAACAACAAGGGAGTCATAGAAGTTGTCTCCCTTGTATTTTGGGCAGAAAATATATCAGATGTATCCATACCCCTTAAATAGTTTAGAAAATAGTTCTGTGATTGGAAATTCAAAATAATGGCTTCCATTCAAATCAAAAGGCTCTCATTTTGAAATGTTTTCAACATTGAGGTACATAATTTGGAGATTGTATTGTATGGTTGGAGCACATTTTTCTTTAACTTTTTTATAATGCCAAATATTGCTTTTTTATTTCTATCTTTTGCCATTTTAGCATTTAATGGACTTTGCATAAATAAAAATGCTTATTTGTTGTCTTATCTGATATTCACCCATTTTTATGAGATTGTTCAAAGTTTAATGTTCATCACCTATCCTCCAGGGCAGTTTGGGAGAAAAAGTCTGCCAATTTCCTACAAACATAATATATCAGCATGGTGTATGTATTTATTTGCATTATACATGTAATCATTAAGTAGCCCAATTAATCAGGAAACCACAAGTAAAAATCACATAGATCAATAAACTATCTTGTACCTGCTTGTTAGCATGGCCTTACAGAGGCAATTCTGATATTAACCCTCATGCTGTTTCACCTGGATATAGCTCTTGTTGGAATGGTCCTGCAGTGGCAACTCTGATAATAACTCTCAGCATGCTGAACCCGGATATAGCTACTTATTAGAATGGCCCTGCAGAGACAATTCTGATATTAGCCTTCATGATGTTGGACCTGGTTGTTTTGTTGTTTTTTTTTTTCAAAAATAGTTCAGATCCAGATTAGTTGGCTGTTTTCCATTCTGCTGCTGAATCCATTGTGAAAAATTAACTCGTATAACACAAATGACTGAAAATCAAGGAGTGTTGAAGACTAAAATATTCAGCGTGATGATTTAGCCTACAGCATATTTCAGTTGTCAAGCTGAGCTGATGATACCTGGACCAAAGACTTTGTCAGATTTTATGTTGACAGCCTTTATCCCATGGACTATACTAGTTACAGCCATCAAACCTGTCATTAAGTTTCTCCTCAGCATGCTGAATTGGCACACATCTGGTGATCTTGATTTGTATATTGTCCTCCACTGAGATCTTGATCTCATTAATTATAACACAACCATGAAACCTTGCATAGTTATTTTGAGACATCAACAGCATGCACCTATGTTTCAGTGACCATGACCTATATTTTACATCCTGTTGTGTTTGCTTAGCAAATTCAACACAGCCTTCTGCTGAATTCTTGTACTTAACTTGAATTCCAGAGCACTGTGTATACTATTCTGGGTTACTTGTTACATAGGTTTTATGGAAAAAAAAAACAGGTATATAAATATTCATTACAATATGTTTTTCTGACATTTCAGTATGTTATTTTTTGACGTTTTGTAATATTTGCTTGACATTTCAGTATGTATTGTTCAACATTTCACATATGTATGGTATGACTTTTCAGTATGTATGGTTTCACATATCGGTATATATGGTTTGATGCTTCAGTATCTGTGGTGTGACATTTCAGTATGTATGGTTTTACATTTGAGTAGGAATAGCTCTACATTTTAAGTATGTATTGTGTGACGTTTCAGTATATATGGTGTGACTTTTCAGTCTGTATGGTTTGTTTTTTCAGTATCTGGGGATTGCATGTCAGTGTGTTTTGCTTGACATTTCAGTATGTATTGTTTGATATTTTTATGTGTATGGTTTGACATTTCAATATGTACCTGGACCCAGTATGCACAGGCTTGTAAATGACTGAGTTGCCAAAATATTTCAGCGTTTTAATGCATTTTAGTCAATGGAAACTTATTTTGGCCTGTAATTGCAAGTTGTCGATTTTGACACAATGTGATTGAAATATTTGAATGTTGTATTGATTAAAACTAAACAAAGTACGGCCCCATCCATCAGGGACTGGAGAAATAGATGAGGCAACATGATGTTTCCACGCAGAGCTGACTGCACAAGAGAACAGGTAAACTCCGATAAGGACTAAGCAAAGTGGAGCAAGTCAGACCATCCAATACATATAAACCCTATTGGTTCCATCGGGTGGCAGGGCATGAGATGTCATTCTCAAGTCGGGCAAAGTCTCACAAAATTGGAAGCAATGTCTCCAAAATGACCTAAATAGTGTTGACGGGGACGTTAATCCTCTATTCAATCAATCAATCAATTAATGAACTGTAAGTAGCTTGAAACCTCTATATGCGCAGAAAATGCCCATAAAAGGTATCTAGGTTTGTGGTTGATGTTTACAAAAGCTTTTAAAAGTTTTCATTAAAATAATGGTACATTTCTACAAGTATGAAGACATTAAAACTTGTTTTTTAAAGTAAAACTACAGTTTTGTTGAAATAAGGGATATCTCTAGCAATGAAATTGTAACTTTCAAAAATTTTAAGGCTAAGCTTATCACTTCTAGCATACTGACTAATCCATGTATATGGTGTCCGTGGTATGAATGGTTCTATGGTTTGAAATTTCAGTGTGTATTGTTTTAAATTGATTATGTATTATTTTTCAGTGTGGATGGTTTGTCATTTCAATACTTCTGGTTTGAAATTTCAATATGTACTAGTTGACATTTCAGTATGTATTCTTGGACATTTCAGTAAGTTTTGCTCGACATTTCAGTATGTATGATTTGACATTTCAGTATGTATGTTATTTCACGTTTGATAAAATATTTCTGTGAGTGTTGCTTGACATTTCAATATGTACGGGTTGAAATTTCATTATGTATGGTTTGACATATACAATATGTATTGCAATCAGTATGTATGGATTGGAATTTCAGTATGTGTTGGTTGACATTTCAATATGTATGGTTCATTTCAGTAATAGTTTGACATTTCAGTTTGTATGGTTTAACATTACAGTTTGTATTGTTTGAAATGTAAAGTCATTGATTGACATTTCAAAATGTGTTTGATAACAAAATGTATTGTTTGATACTCCTGCTGGCGGGATATTTTCAGTACTAATAACCTTGGTATGTATTCATGTATGCTCAAACTGTTGCATTACAAGAAAAGCTGAGCCTCCTTTTGTGGAGCCAAAATAAATGCACTGACAGCACTGGTGGGTTGATTGTTTTGGAGGGTAGGCTGGGAAAATGGTCCTGAATTGGGTCTTTGACTTTTGTTTAACCAATAAATTCCTGTACTGTTAGCCAAACCCAACACACGATTCCAGTCCAGATTCTATACACAACCCTCTTGCACAACACTCTATATCACATTGACATAATATCATAGTTATTTTCTATAAATAACCATTAACTGGATTTTCTACAAATCAGTGATAGTGACATGGATATCAGCACTGAAGAGTGAGCGAGTGTTTGAGTTTGACGTCCCACCAACAGCTAAGGTCATATGGAGACGGGACCTCTGTTTAAAGACTCCTCTGAACGTCTGGAGAAGCCCGGGATCGATCCTGCGAGCCCTTCAGCAGTGAAGAGCTTTTGTACTCAGTAACTTTGGGTTGACTGACAGTTGACCCAAAAACAATCATAAGAAGTTTCAATAAGACTGACTTGTGATTGGATCTACTTTACAACTGACTGTTTTATTACTCAACAGTTTATTGCTAGAGCTGATCTATTTTTAGCTGACCGGAGCACAAAGTGCTCAATGTGAGCTATTGTGATCATTATGTGTCTGTTGTGCATCTGTCAACAATTTCTTCAAATGACATCTCCTCCTAACCACTGAGCTAATTTCAAAATAATTTCACACAAATGTTCCTTGGATGACCCTCTATCAAAATTGCTAAAATGGTTCCACATTGCTGAACAAAATGGCCACCAGAGGTAAAAATAGAAAAACCTTTAAGCAACATCTAGAATTACACCTGTGGACACAAAAGCGTTCAAACTCCTATGAAATAACTTTCAGTGAATCTCTGTATCAAGTTAGTTTGACAAGCAAATGTCATTCATCAAAGAATTCTAAAACTAGATCAAGCAATTGTTTGGTCTCATTTTGGAAAACACTTTCTGATTGACATTTGAGAATTTATTTCTGTCTGGCAGTTGACTGACAGGATGTTAGGATATATTGAATGATTTTTCAAGTCCGAATGAAATGAAGCTCATCAAAGTTTGAACGCTTTTGTGTCCACCGGTGTATTGCCGGATTTCAAAATAATTTTAACAGAAATGTTTCGATTGTGCCCATTTACACCAAAACAGCTAAAATAGTTCCACTCGGCTGAAGAAGTGGCTGTCGGAGCTAAAAATTGAAAAAATAAAATAAAATTGCATGTACTTTCCTCGTAGGCCACTGTCCCGATTCCAAAATAATTTTCGACCCACCAGAAACCCCTGAAGGGTTACCTTGGCAAACAGTGAAGACCCAGATCAGACACAGCAGAACGATTCGTCTGGTCAGGGCTTCCACTGTTTGCTAAAAGTTCAGTCATTTTCCGAATAGATTTTGATGAAAACACAACCAAACACCCCAAAATTTTGAAATGGACTCCTGCTGAATAGAACTTGGAAGATTCCATTTGGTACAAAAAGGGTTAATGTCCCTCTACCAAAATTACTAAACGGTCAAATCGGCTGAATAAAACAAAGCCCGAGCTGAAATTAGAAAATTATTTAAATGATATCCAGCCTACAACCTACACTCGGTGACAATTGACCCACCAGTGCCATCAGTGCTTTGATTTTACAGTGGCACTTAGGTAGGTCCCCCACCCCCCCTTTAACAGACTGGAAAGTACAAACTGTTCAAGCTATGATGCCATAGTCTTGTATTCAACCATCATCAAATTGATGATCTTCCATGTTATTACATCATAACTCAGGTGGTGAGCAAATTAGGTCCATCATGGACCTCTTGTTTTCACTACTACCGAGTTTAAGGTAACAATGCTTTGAGCTACTGGCCCTAGTGAAGCCTCCGTGGTGTAGTGATTATTCCGTTAAGCTACTCACCTCACAAACCAGGGGTCATGGGTTTGATTCCGGGCTTCTCCAGACTTTCAGATGTGTCTTTAAACCGAGGTCCCGTCTCCATATGACCTTTGTTGGTGGTGGGACGTAAAACCCACACACTGGCCCCAGAGCAAAATTATCACACCAATTTCTGACTGTCAACCAATCAAATGAATTGATATAATGTATTCATTCAAATTCCCAAACTGAATGACAGTGAAGACCCTGATCAGATGGCTCCTTCAGAAGCCAACTGATCTGGATCTACCCTGTTTGCAAAGTTATTGTCATTTGTAATTGTGGTTCAGGAGGCAAAGGTTGAGTCCGAGTCCTGTATTTGCCAGTTTTACATATTCAAGTTGAATATCATGTGTTTGTTATTTGATACAAAATTTATTGTCTTGTTACATGTGTACTTTAAAGTTTATATATTTTTGTCAGTGTACATTCATTGTCTCTTACATGTTATTCTGCTTTTTGACATATTGGAAAAAATAAACAAACATACCAGACTTATTTGTTTGTATATGAATTACAGTCCTTATTTCTATGTTTTGCAGTCCTCATTTTTAGCTTACCCGAGCTGCTCAAGGTGAGCTATTATGACTGCTCACTGTCCGTCTTCCGCCCATTCACATTGTCTTTCAACATCTACTACTTAACCACCAATGGATTTTCTCCCAAACTTGGCAGGAATGACCCTTGGGTGAAGCTCTTTCATTTTTATGTTTTTGTATTGGGGTTTAACGGGCCAGTCAATACTATTTTAGGTCATTTTTGAGCCGGTCAGTTTCCTTATCCACACTTTTCCTTGGTAGGCTTATATGTAAGCGGTTAACCAGTAAGTGCACATTCTTTCGCCAGAAACTGACAACTGCCCTTCTTTAATCAGTGGAAGGGAGGGAATGACCGTAGAAAATATTTCATGATCCATCTCCATGAAAGAATGTTGCGGACCCCGGCAGGTATCGAACTCACAACCTCCTGATCACCAGTGAGACGTGCATCCGACTGAGCTACTGAGGCTGCCAAAGCTCTCTCAAAGTTGTTAAAAAAATTCATTCCATGCAGAAATCTGGTTGCCACAACAAAAAGGAGAAATTATCAAAAACCTTTAAAAATCTTCATTTCTGAAACCAGAAGGCCCAAGTCTTTTATATTTGGTAAGTAGCTGCTGCTAGTGGACCTATCAAAGTTGTTAAAATTGTTGCTGTGGGATCATAAATGGCCCTGGCTGGGTGTCACTTGGCTTACATATACACATTTAGGAAAAACTAATCTTGTCAACCAGAGTCCAGTTGTTCAAAGCATCATTAGCTTAACGAGCTCGTTAAGTGTTCATATTGTTAACTGTTCTAGCAAGTAATCATCAAAAATTTTGGTATTTTTGCTGAAAAAATGTGCAAAAGCTGCTCACATTTGTTCAGCAAAAATTTTAGCATATTTGCCATATTTAATGATCAAAGTTTTAACGATACGTTAACTAATGACAACGTTAGTTTTGAACAACTGGCCCCAGAAAGGCCGGTTATTTGGTATTTGGTACATAGCTTCATCTAGTGGTCTTCTACCAAGATTGTTCAAATTATAGCCCTGGGGCCAAAACTGGCCCTGCCATAAGGGTTACTCGTTTTACAGCGACTTATATGAAACCAGAAGAACCAGGTCTTTTATAATTAGCATGTAGCTTCCTGTCAACATTTGTCTAAGTCTGTGAGGCCCTAAAGGGCAGGTAACTCTCATGCCAAAAGTTGAAATAGGGCCAAAATAAACTTGTCAGAGATTTTATGCCTGTCCTTATTAACTGCTTGTTTGATGAAGATTCTCTGAAACAAGTCACTGTCGATCGTACATTTTCCCCAATGTAAGTCTATGGTTGACTGAAGGGCAAGTATCTCTCACATGAACAATCCAATCTGCCCCAAATTCAAACTTGTCCAAGATTTTATGACTAACGGGTATTCTCATCATAAATAAAGTGGATATTGCCCGCATTATATGTCTATGGGATACTAAAGGGCAAGTAATTCTCATGAAAATTGTCGAATCTGCCCTCAATCGAACTGGTCCATCCAATGTTATGGGGCTGTACTGATTACCTGCAAGTTGGGTTAAGATTCCATCAAAAATGAAATCCTTTTCATTGGGACAAAAGTTTCCAAAGTATATGAGGCCCTCAAGGGCAGGAAACTCGGGCAAAAAGTCAAAACTTGGCAAAAATTAAACTTGTCCAAGATTTAATGTCTGTCCTCATTACCTGCATGTTTGTTGAGGATCCAATCAAATAAAAAGTGTCTATCACCCGGACAACATTAATTTTTCCCCATTACAAGTCTATGTGAGAAGAAAGGGCAAATAACTCTTGGATGAACATTCCAATCTGCCCCAAATTTGAACTTGTCCAAGATTTTATTGCTGTCATCAGTACCTTCAAATTTGTTGAGGATCTGATCAAAAACAAGTTACTCACCGAGTAACTCACCGTTGTCTCACCTCTGTGGTTCTTTGATTTCTGTGTTCACGGGGGTGTTGCACTGATGAGTTAGGAGGCCTTCATGCGGACTGAACAAATTATTTGTCTAAATCGCGACGGAAGTAAGGGCGAGGATTGTGGCCACGTAAAATCGATTTAAGCCCCCCCAGTGGAAATCTTCCACTGACCGTTCCAAGGCGGCTCTTCTGTGGCGATTTATTTATGTTGTTGTTTGTTACTTACTGTGTGTATCACTTGTGTCTTTTAATTTTGGATGGCCATATGGCCATTTTGTGGGAAAGTAACTGTCCATATGGCCTTCCTTTGTTTAGGTTTCCATTATGGTCTGGTCGCTTAATGTTTGTATTTCTTTCCCTTTGGTGTCTTTTATGGATGGAGTAAGTTAATTGTATCAATTCCTGATCTTTGTTTTACTTCTACTTTACTTTCACCCTGACAAAAGTTTCCCAAGTCTATGGGAGACTAAAGGGCAAGAGACTCTCACACGAACATTCCAATCTGCCCCAAATTCAAACATATTCCAGATTTTATACCTGTCTTCATTACCTACAAGTTTGAAATAAAGTGGCTATTGCCCGAACAAAATTTTTCCCTATTATATGTCTATGGGAGACTAAACGACAAGTACCTCACATGTGAACAGTCCAATCTGCCCCTAAATCAAACTTGTCCAAGATTTTTGGGCTGTATTGATTACCTGCAAGTTGGATAAAGATTCCAATTGCTTTCATCCAGAAAAAAAATCTTCCCAAGTCTATCAGGCCCTCAAAGACAGGTACCTCTCATGCAACATCGAAACTGAACTTTAAACTCTTAGATTTTACGGCTGTCCTCATTACCTACAAGTTTGTGGAGAAACCAATCAAAAGTAAAGCGTCTATCGCCATGACAAAATTTTCCTCATTATAAGTCTATGGGAGACTAAAGGGCAAGACAATCCGATATACCCTATATTCATACTAGTTCCAAGATTTTATGGCTAAGTCTCATTACCTACAAGTATGTTGAGGATCCGATCAAAAATAAAGTTGCTTACCCGGAACAACATTTTCCCAATTTTAAGTCTATGGGGGAGGAAAGGGCAAGTAACTCTCACACGAACAATCCATTTGAACAAGTCCAAGATTTTATGGCTGTCCTCATTACCTAAATGCTTGTTGAGGATCAAATCAATCGACCAGACATTTCCCCATTATAAGTCTATGGGGGACAAAAGGGCAAGTAACTCTGACACAAGCGATCTGATCTGCCCCAAATTTGAACTTGTCCAAGTTTTATGGCAGTCCACATTACCTTCAATTTTGATGCTGATCCAATAAATAATAATGTCACTATTGCCCGGACAACGGAAGTTAACAACAGAGGAAGGACGTGGCATAAGCTGACCTGGAGCTGTGCTCCAAGTGAGCTAAAACAAGTCTACCTACTAAACACCAGTTTGAAAAATGGTAGTATTATGTATGACCCACAGCACTCGTACCATGATGTTTTTGTTTGTTTGATTTGAGGTTTAACGTCCCCGTCAACACTGTAGTCATTTTGGAGACGTTGCTTCCAATTTTGTGGGACTTTTACCCAACCATGAGATGAAATGACATCACAAGCCCCGTTGCCCAATGAAACCAATAGGGTTTATAAGCATGGACGGGCCGACTCGCACCGCTTTGCCTGGGCAGGCTTAGATCCTCTAAGCTGTTTACCAGTACACGTTTGCAATTGTATGTATGTACGGGCAAATCCTGTCCGGACCATAACTTTCTTATTTTCAGATGGCAGAAATGTTAACCATTACAAGAAGATGTGTCACGCTTATGACTCAGGTCGTTACCTCAAAGGTCAAGGTCATACTTACACTCAGTGGCCATAAATGAGTTCCCAAAACTGCTTGTCGTGATGTGCATAAATCTGTGACTACATTTCCAGATCAAATTACTTAAAAATAAAAGATCCAGTGCATGCTATGTTTACTAAATGGTATTGTTTATACATTACCAATAACAAAAATAGCAATTGTTCTTAGAAATCTTGCCATGCATAGCTCTGGTGCATTCTTCATTTAGAGTACCATGGTTTTATAAATGGATTACAAAATCTGCACTGGCTCACAGATTTCTTCTTATTCTGAATGATTAAAATTTTCTCTTATAATCTATATAATTTTGGTTACTGTGATGTCTTTTTAATATGATGGACAGCTGCGAAACCAAATATATTTAATTTTTTCCAATTGAATTAATACATTATTAGAAGTGGGTGGGGTAATTTTACCCCTGACAGTTAAATAGTTGGAAACACTAAGTAAGTAGGCTGCATCGTTTCTATCTAAATTACTGGCACACTCTCCAATGTTTAATTAACTATCATTGAAAAGAAGAATCTTTCTTTGATATAGGAAATGTAGGTATCAACAGTGGATAAACATCAAGATGGGCATTAGTCTTTATGGTGGTACCCGTAGACTTTGACATTTATTTGACACTGTTATACGAATGATGCAGTCTTTTGTAAAAATATAGTCCAAAATGGTGCTTTTAACTAACAATATTTTTTACAAAATTTTACAACACATTTTTATGTTGTTTTATGGCGCGCAAAGACTGCACGGTTGTTCAAATAAACCCATTTTTTCCTGGACCTCCTTGCTGCTTCAGTCCCCTAAAATATATTCAAACCAACAGTTTTTGCTAGAAACTATGATTCAATCTCTCTCAAATCAGATATATCACAGATACCGTTTTCTGTCTGTTTCCTTAGTGTCTATCACCAAAAAAGTTGCTTTTCGATGATTTTCACGAATTTATGTTCCATCCGAAAACAGGTTAGATTTTCCATAATGTATTGTCTCTAGGTAAAATAATACACAATCAGATTGTTTTTCAGTATTATGCCAACATTTCTACCAATTTATATTTAAAAAGATCGGAAATTGATTATTTTATAACTCTTTTAGTACACCTACCCTGATTTTTCAAAAGAAAGGTACTAATCTGTATGCTATCTGGTATTGCCATGGCAACTGATGACATCATCATTGTACTAAGTGCTGATGTAAACATATACCCTAATAAGAGATATGGGCCAATTAGCATTTGAGTATGATTTGTAATTAGTTAGGAAATTGCAACTATTTCAGACCATATTTTTCCACAATTCTTGTCAGCCATTTTGGGAACATTTATGTCCACTGAGTGTAGAGGTCAAAGGTAAACAAGAGGCCCATGGGCCACTACGCTCACCAGAGCTCAGGTGGGCACTGCCCAATGACAGCCATGTATTTTAACATGATACCATTTCAATCTACCAATTATAAAGTCTCCCAAATGAATCCCTATATCCAAATGAGCATCCATATGGACTCAGTATCTAAAACATTAGGCCTTTTATTAAGTTGAGGGTGTAGGGCATGGACCCAATGGAGCCCTGGTTGGTATCACTAAATGTGTCTTATCATAAGGAATGAGAATATATATGGTGTAGCAGTGGGGATCTGTATACCGGAGTTATAAGGCCTCTTAAGCGGTGGAGGGGCTGGGGCATGTCCTGTTGATCCCAGGAAAGCCCAAGATTGTTGTCCCTATAAGGACCAAGAATATATATATATGGTTTATGGGTGGTACTCTGAATGGTTTCTGATATATGAGGCCCTTCTATGACACGGAGAGGAGAGGAATAGCCTCTGCAACCCACAAGTGGGTGTGCTATTGATAAGGAAAAAGAACATATATGATTATGGGGTGGGGATTTGAATGGTTTTTTACTGAAATATATGGAGGGGCAGGGCGCACTGCCCTAGCACAAAGTGACCCTCAGATTGGTGTGACTGAATGAGTCTTAACATAGGAACAAGAATATTATAGTTTATGGGTGGGGATCTGAATGATTTCTGATATATATGGCTTTTAATGAAGTAAAGCAGTTGGGCATGACCCAGGCAGTCCGGATGACTCCCAAGCTAGTGTTATTTGAATGTGTCTTATCACAAAGAAGATAATTATATATGGTTTAGGGGTGGGGTTCTGAACAGTTTCTGAGATAAATAGCCTTTTGTGAAGTGGTGGGGTGGGGCAAGGCCCTGGCTTGACCCGGAAGACCTCCAGGTTGACGTCAATGAATGTGTCTTATCTTAAGGAACAACAATATATATGGTTAGAGGTGGGGATCTGTAAGGTTTCCAAGATATTGGGACTTTAATGAAATGAAGGGGTGGAGCACGACTCCGGCACATCCTGAGGGACCCCCAGGTTAGTGTCAATGAATGCGTCATATCATAAGAAACAAGAAAATATGAGTTTTTAGGGCGGGGACCGGAATGGTTTCTGAGATAGATGGCCTTTTGTGAAGTGGATGGGTGAGGCAAGGCCCCGGTGCACCCAGGAAGACCCCCAAATTGGTGTCAATGAATGAGTATCTTCATAAGGAACAAGTATAGGGTTTAGGGGTGGGAATCTGTAAGGTTTCCAAGATATTGGGCCTTTTATGAAATGGAGGGGGTGGGGCATAACCCCAACACAACCCGTGGGACCCCCAGTTTGGTGTCACTGAATGCGTCTTATCATAAGGAACAAGAATATATATGGTTTTGGGGTGGGGATCTAATGGTTTCTGAGATATATGGCCTTTTGTGAAGAAGAAGGGGTGGGGCAAGGTCCAGGCGCACCCCGGGAGACCCCCAAGTTGGTGTCAGTGAATGTATATTTTCATAAGGAACAAGAATATATATGGTTTAGGGGTGGGGATCTGTAAGGTTTCCAAGATATTGGGCCTTTTATGGAATGGAGGGGTTGGGGCATGACCCCGGCACGTACCGGGGGACCCCCAGGTTGGTGTCACTGAATGCATCTTATCATAAGGAACAAGAATATATATAGTTTTGGGGTGGGGATCTGGATGGTTTCTGAGTTATAAGGCCTTTTATGAAGTGGAGGGGGTGGGGAATGGCCCCGGCTTAACCTGGGGGACCCCATGTTGGCATTAAAGCAACCAAACTAAAGAGCCAAATTTTATAAAAAAAAAAAAACACAAAACCTATAAAGACAAATATGGTGAATGTTTCCCAAAACTCTCAGCCTAATAGAGCATTCGGTTTCTGAGGAGATGATTTTTGAAGTATTTTTTTTATATTTTTTTTTATTATGGTTTCCATGGTAACCAATAGAAATGAGCAGTAGGCCTAAAATCATATGGCAGATTGTAGATTGCCTAAGGAACATTTCTATGAAAGTTTTGTCAAAATATCTGCAAAGGTTTGGCAATAAATGCCATTTTTCTATTTTCCCCATTATAAGTCTATGGAAACTCTAAGTTGCCATAGCAACCAAACTAATGAGCCGATTTTCATTAAAAACACAAACTTTCAATCCCCCTGCCCAAGGATGCTACAGATGAAATTTGGGCTGAATCGGCCAAGTGGCTTCAGAGGAGATGTTTGAAATTGTTGACGAAGACGCAGACGACGACGGACAACTGCCTATCCTATAAGCTCCCCCGGAGCCTTCGGCTCTGGTGAGCTAAAAAAGGGTCTTTTTTCTTGTTTGGTGAATAACTTTCTTATTCCTGGATGGATTTTGAAATTACTTTGCAGATATGTTAACCATCATGAGACGATGTGTTACATGCAAGACCCAGGTCGGTACCTCCATGATCAAGGTCATACTTACAGGTCAAAGGTAAAAATAAGGGTCTTTTTTCTTTTGCGATCAATAACTTTTTTTTCCAGATGGACTTTTTTGAAGTTACTTTGCAGAAATGATCACCTTCATTAGACAATGTGTCGTGCGCAAGACCAAGGTCTATACCTTCGATGTCAAGGTCAAACTTAGAGGTCGAAGGTCAAAAAAGGGGTCTTTTTTTTCATGTACAGTCAATAACTTTCTTATTCTTAAATGGATAATGAAATTACGAGGACTGTTCAAATATGAATGCAAGTAGAATGTTTTCTCATGCACTAATGCGAAAATCACCTGGAAATAAATATCACAGCGTAGAAAAACATTTTACCTATACATTGATACCAAACCTGTTAAAATCCGTGCACTTTAGCCATGTATAGCGTTCAATAAACACTGTCTACTCTTGTATACTAATACAAAACATGGTTGAAAGAAGGTCGGAGTACGCCGTTGAAATACGGTCCTATATTAAGAATCGTTGTCTTCTTGGTATACGGCGCAAAGACATTTTTGATGAAATATGTTCGGTTTATGGGCATAATGAAATGTCTTTTCCGACAGTTTTCTGTTGGTGTAAGAAATTCAGCTGTGGGCTAGGCTCAACAGAAGATGCACCACATGATCGTCGGCCGAAAAGAGCAACATCTGCCAAGATGGTTGCTAGAGTGAAAGAAATAGTTGCTACCGATGCACGATACACCACTAGGCAAATAGCTAGTATGGTTGGCATCTCATTAGGAGCAGCTCATACAATTCTGAAACGGGATTTGAAAATGAGAAAGATCTGTGCTAGATGGATTCCCCATCTGTTGACAGATGGGCAGAAAAAGGCACGCGTTCAGTGCCCCAAGAAGTTGCTTAAAAAGTTTCCAAATTACAATGCACGGTCTTCCGCTAATTTCGTCACAGGTGACGAGACATGGGTTCACTTTTTTGAGCCAAAACGAAAGATTCAGAACAAAATATGGGCAACAAAGTATTGCAAAAGACCATGCATTGCAAAGCGGACCATGAGCGTCAAGAAGGTAATGTATGCCATATTCTTTTCAAATCAGGGCCCTGCTATTCAGGTTGCTGTGCCTAAAGGCAAATCTGTAAATGCGAAGTTTTACAAGAATAAAGTTCTTCGAAAATTGAAGAAATATTTCAAAGAACGAAGACCCGCAACTGGTTTGGCCAATGTCAGATTGCTACATGACAATGCGTCATCACACAGGCGTTCATTGTGCAAGACTATCTGAAGCAGGAAAAGGTTGTTGAACTCCCTTACCCACCATATTCCCCTGACCTTGCCCCGTGTGACTTTTTTTGTTCCCCCGGCTGAAAAAATACCTTTCTGGTCGAAAATTTGTACAGCCCAAACACCTCGGTTCTGCAATATTCCAGTGCCTTCATAGTATACCTCGAAAAGACTACCAAAATGGATTCAATGATTGGATCAGAAGACTGAAAGTTTGTATATCTGTTAAAGGGGAATAATTTGAGGGGACAAAATAAATTTTTCATCGAAATCTATCACAGAATCATTTTTATGTGCTTAGTTGCATTCATATTTGAACAGTCCTCGTACTTGGCAGAAATGTTTACCATCATGAGACGATGTGTCGTGCCCAAGATCCAGCGCAAGAACTAGAACTCTTGCATTTATACTTTTTTAGTTATTTCCCTTAGTTTGTCGGTCACAAAATCATGTATGTACTGGCAAATTGTGTCCGTCAATAACTTTTTTTAGATGGACTTTGAAATAACTTTGCAGAAATGTTAACCATCGTGTGATGATGTTTCACACTCAGGATCCAGGTAAGTACCTCCTAGGCCAAGGTAATACTCAGAGGTCAAGGGTCAAAAATGGTTGTTGTTTTTAGCTCACATGTCACGTAGTGACAGGGTGAGCTTTTGGAATCACTTTTTGTCCGTCGTGCGTCTGTGCGTGCATCCGTCCGTCCGTAAACAATTTGTTCAAGCGACATCTCCTAAACCACTGATCGGATTTTGACCAAACTTCGCAGAAATGATCCTTTGGTGGTCCCCTTTCAAAATTGTTCAAATGGTTCCGGTGTCCCAGTTTATCTTGACCCCTGGGTAGCTTTACCCCCGGGGGTAAAGCTACTCAGGGGTAGCTTTACCCCCGGGGGTAAGGATATCCTAGGATATCTTTACCCCCACCCTGGATATCTTCACCCCCGGGGGTAAAGCTAAACAGGCCAGGATATCTTTACCCCCGGGGGTAAAGCTAAACTGGCCAGGATATCTTTACCCCCACCCCAACTTTTGGGTATAAACTATTTTCTTAATACCCAATTTCTTCTTATATGTAAGAGAAGCAAGATAGTGGACTCGATAGTTCACTTTAACATTTTTTGTTTCGATCATGACTCAGACTAATAGAACTACCCTTAGAAAGAAATATGACCACATTATAGAGGCAAATGATTATTTAATAACTTCTTTTTGTATAGTTTCTTATTCAAAATGTCCCTTATTACAATCTTTCATAATCTTGCATTATCCCTGTCAGTTGTGAAATGGGTGGTGGGGGTGAGTGGAAAGGCGGGGGTAAAGATATCCCGGCTGGGATATCTTTACCCCCGGGGGTAAAGCTAAACTGGCCAGGATATCTTTACCCCCACCCCAACTTTTGGGTATAAACTATTTTCTAAATGCCAAATTTCTTCTTATATGTAAGAGAAGCAAGATAGTGGACTCGATAGTTCACTTTAACATTTTTCGTTTCGATCATGACTCAGACTAATAGAACTACCCTTAGAAAGAAATATGACCACATTATAGAGGCAAATGATTATTTAATAACTTCTTTTTGTATAGTTTCTTATTCAAAATGTCCCTTATGACAATCTTTCATAATCTTACATTATCCCTGTCCGTTGTGAAATGGGTGGTGGGGGTGAGTGGAAAGGCGGGGGTAAAGATATCCCGGCTGGGATATCTTTACCCCCGGGGGTAAAGCTAAACTGGCCAGGATATCTTTACCCCCACCCCAACTTTTGGGTATAAACTATTTTCTAAATGCCCAATTTCTTCTTATATGTAAAAGAAGCAAGATAGTGGACTCGATGTTTCACTTGAACATTTTTCGTTTCAATCATGACTCGGACAAATAGAACTACCCTTAGTAAGAAATATGACCATATTATAGAGGCAAATGATTATTTAATAACTTCTTTTTTGTATATTTTCTTATTCAAAATGTTCCTTATGACAATCATAATCGTGCATCATCCCTGTCAGTTGTGAAATGGGTTGTGGTGGTGAGTGCAAAGGCGGGGGTAAAGATATCCGGGCTGGGATATCTTTACCCCCGAGGGTAAAGCTAAACTGGCCAGGATATCTTTACCCCCACCCCAACTTTTGGGTATAAACTATTTTCTTAATGCTCAATTTCTTCTTATATGTAAGAGAAGCAAGATAGTGGACTCGATGTTTCACTTTTACAATTTTCGTTTCAATCATGACTCGGACAAATAGAACTACCCTTAGTAAGAAATATGACCATATTATAAAGGCAAATGATTATTTAAGAACTTCTTTTTTTGTATATTTTCTTATTCAAAATGTTGCTCATGACAATCTTTCATAATCTTGAATATCCCTGTCAGTCGTGAAATGGGTGGTGGTGGTGAGTTGAAAGGCGGGGGTAAAGATATCCTGGCTGGGATATCTTTACCCCCGGGGGTAAAGCTAAACTGGCCAGGATATCTTTACCCCCACCCCAACTTTTGGGTATAGACTATTTTCTTAATGCCCAATTTCTTCTTATATGTAAGAGAAACAAGATTGTGGACTCGATGTTTCACTTTAACATTTTTCATTTCAATCATGACTCAGACTAATTGAACTACCCTTTGTAAGAAATATGACCATATGATAGAGGCAAATGATTATTTAATAACTTCTTTTTGTATATTTAAGAAATAGATCAGCTCTAGCTGTGATTTGTTGTGTAATAAATCACAGTTTGGAGGTCAGTTGTAAAGTAGACAAATCACAAGCGCGTAGCGCGCGTGATTTGTCTACTTACAACTGACCGACAAACTGTGATTTATTACTCAACAAATCACAGACAAGAGCTGATCTATTTCGATTCTAACACGCTGAAAATCGGCAATAATGTTGTTGTTCCCTTCAAAATCTCGCAACTTTTCGCCATTGTTAGAAGAAATCCCGCTAAAATTATCGACTGAAACACATGCATTTACATCCTTTTCTAACGTTCTCGATGCGAGAAAATGACGTTACACCGACTAACGTCAAATAAATCGACTAGTGACGTCATAAATTTTCAGTTTTTAATGACGTCACACGTCACGCTCTTCCGAGCTGTGATTTGTTGCAGAATAAAACACAGTTATTTTGCATTGCCTATATAGGCGCGCTGTGTTAGAATTTCTTATTCAAAATGATGCTTATGACAATCTTTCTTAATCTTGCATTATCCCTGTCAGTTGTGAATGGGTTGTTGTGGTGAGTGGAAAGGCGGGGGTAAAGATATCCCGGCTGGGATATCTTTACCCCCCGGGGTAAAGCTAAACTGGCCAGGATATCTTTACCCCCACCCCCAACTTTTGGGTATAAACTATTTTCTTAATGCCCAATTTCTTCTTATATGTAAGAGAAGCAAGATTGTGGACTCACTGTTTCACTTTAACATTTTTCATTTTAATCATGACTCAGACTAATAGAACTACCCTTAGTAAGAAATATGGCCATATTATAGAGGCAAATGATTTTTTAATAACTTCTTAATAACTTAATATTTTCTTATTTAAAATGTCCCTTATGACAATATTTCATAATCTTGCATTATCCCTGTCAGTTGTGAAATGGGTTGTGGTGGTGAGTGCAAATGTGGGGGTAAAGATATCCCGGCCGGGATATCTTTACCCCCGGGGGTAAAGCTAAACTGGCCAAGATACCTTTACCCCCACCCCAACTTTTGGGTATAAACTATTTCTTAATGCCCAATTTCTTCTTATATGTAAGTGAAGCAAAAACCAAAACAAGCATAATTAAACCATACAGCTTGCAAGAATATTTTTTTCACATCTTATACCATTGCTCATGGGTGGGGGTGAAGATTTCCTGGCTGGATAGGGTCCCCCCCCCCCCCCCCCCCCCCCCCCACCACCACCACCAAAAAAAACATTCCGACTTTGGAAAACCCAGACAAGCACACTTCTCAACAATGAAAGGTACTACTGATGTCCAATGGTCTATGGTTGACATACATATAAGAAGAAATTGGGCATTAAGAAAATAGTTTATACCAAAAAATTGGGGTGGGGGTAAAGATATCCTGGCCAGTTTAGCTTTACCCCCGCCTTTGTACTCACCACCACCACCCATTTCACAACTGACAGGGATAATGCAAGATTATGAAAGATTGTCATAAGGGACATTTTGAATAAGAAAATATACAAAAAGAAGTTATTAAATAATCATTTGCCTCTATAATATGGTTGTATTTCTTACTAAGGTAGTTCTATTAGTCTGAGTCATGATTGAAACAAAAAATTTCAAGTGAAACATCGAGTCCACTATCTTGCTTCTCTTACATATAAGAAGAAATTGGGCATTAAGAAAATAGTTTATACCCAAAAGTTGGGGTGGGGGTAAAGATATCCTGGCCAGTTTAGCTTTACCCCCGGGGGTAAAGATATCCTGGCCGGGATATCTTTACCCCCTTCTTTGCACTCACCACCACCACCCATTTCAAAACTGACAGGGATAATGCAAGATTATGAAAGATTGTCATAAGGGACATTTTGAATAAGAAAATATACAAAAAGAAGTTATTAAATAATCATTTGCCTCTATAATATGGTTGTATTTCTTACCAAGGTAGTTCTATTAGTCTGAGTCATGATTGAAACAAAAAATTTTCAAGTGAAACTTTGAGCCCACTATCTTGCTTCTCTTACATGAAAGAAAAAAATGGACATTAAGAAAATAGTTTATACTCCAAAGTTGGGGTGGGGGTAAAGATATCCTGGCCAGTTTAGCTTTACCCCCGGGGGTAAAGATATCCCAGCCAGGATATCTGTCCCGCCTTTCCACTCACTACCACCACCCATTTCACGACTGACAGGGATAATGCAAGATTATGAAAGATTGTCATAAGCAACATTTTGAATAAGAAAATATACAAAAAAGAAGTTATTAAATATTCATTTGCCTCTATAATATGGTCATATTTCTTACTAAGGGTAGTTCTATTAGTCCGAGTCATGATTGATACGAAAAAATGTTAAAGTGAAACATCGAGTCCACTATCTTGCTTCACTTACATATAAGAAGAAATTGGGCATTAAGAAAATAGTTTATACCCAAAAGTTGGGGTGGGGGTAAAGATATCCTAGCCAGTTTAGCTTTACCCCCGGGGGTAAAGATATCCCAGCCGGGATATCTTTACCCCTGGGGGTCAAGATATCCAGGGTGGGGGTAAAGATATCCCGGGATATCTTTACCCCCGGGGGTAAAGCTACCCAGGGGGTAAAGATAAACTGTTACACCGGTCTGTTGCACATCCTGTCTTTGGTCATCCCCTTTCAAAGTTGTTCTAATGGTTCCAGTCCGTTGCACATCTAGGTCACAGAAGCCAAAAATAGATTTTTTCACTGAAAACTCAAAAAATCTTCTCTGAAACCACAAGGCCCAGGTCTTTGACATTTGGTATGAAGCTTCATCTAGTGGACCCCTACCAAGATTGTTCAAATTATAGTGCTGGGCCCGCCCCGGGGCCCTTTGATTTTACATAGGCTTATATAGGGAAAATCTTTAAAAATCTTCTTCTCTGAAACCGCAAGGCCCAGGTTTTTGATATTTAGTATGAAGCTTCATCTAGTGGACCCCTACCAAGATTGTTCAAATTATAGTGCTGGGGCCAAAAATGACCCCGCTCCCGGGCCCTTTGGTTTTACATAGGCTTATATAGGGAAAATCTTCTTCTCTTAAACCACAAGTTCCAGGTCTTTTATATTTGGTAAGAAGCTTCATCTAGTGGACCTCTACCAAGATTGTTCAAATTATAGCCCTGGGGCCAAAAATGCCTGCTCCAGGGCCCTTTTACATAGACTTATATAGGGAAAATCTTTAAAAATCTTCTTCTGTGAAACCACAAGGCCTAGGTCTTTGATATTTGGTGTGAAATGTGTGGACCTCTATCAAGATTATGCAAATTATAGCCCTGGGGCCAAAAATGCCCCCGCCCCGAGACCCTTTGGTTTTACAGACTTATACAGGGAAATCTTTGAAAATCTTTCTTCTCTGAAACTAAGGCCCAGGTCTTTGATATTTGGTTTAGAGCTTCGTCTAGTGGACCTCTACCAAGATTGTTCAAATTATAGCCCTCGGGCCACAAATGCCCCCGCCTCGGGCCCTTTGGTTTTACATAGACTTATATAGAGATAATTTTTAAAATCTTCTTCTCTGAAACAGCAAGGCCCAGGTCTTTGATATTTAGTGTGAAGCGTCATCTAGTGGACCTCTGTCAAGTTTTTAAATTATAGCCCTGGGGCCAAAAATGCCCCCGCCCAGGGGCCATTTGGTTTTACATAGGCTTATGTAGGGAATATCTTTAAAAAAAATTTCCCTCTGAAACTGCAAGGCCCAGGTCTTTGATAATTGGTGTGTAGCTTCATCTAGTGGACCTTTGCCAAGATTGTTCAAATTATATAGCCTTTATTGATATTTGGTAAGAAGCTTCACCTTTTTAGACCTCCCTCAACATTAGGCACATTATAGCCCGGGGCCAATAATTGCCCTCCCAGGGGCCCACTTGTTACTCTATGGATCAGGTGAGCGATCCAGGGCCATCATGGCCCGCTTGTTTTATTTCTGGTCAATAACTTTTTTTATTTCTGGATGGAATTTTTAAAGTTACATTGCCGAAATGTTAACCTTTATTAGATAATGTGTAGCCCGAAGACCCAGGTCCGTACCTCCAATGTCAAGGCCATACTTAGAGGTCAAAGGTAAACAAAGGGGCTTTTTTGTGTCCATTCAGTAACTTTCTTATTCTTAGATGGATTTTGAAATTACTTGGCAGAAATGATAACCGTTATGAGATGAGGTCAAGGTCATACTTAGAGGTCAAAGGTCATAAAAAGGGTCTTTTATTCATGTCCAGTCAATAATTTTCTTATTCCTGGATGGATTTTGAAATTACCATATTCTGTCAAGTTTAACCCTCAGATTTCAGGTTCCAACTTGGGGTGCGGGTAATTCATCCAAATTATTTTTGATCCCGTTTTAAAACTCGATGTCATCCAAATAATGCAATGTCCACCCACCGAAGCATCAATGTGTTCACTGTTACTAGCATAATTAGTGCAAAGTTCTGCCTGTAACTTCACATTGAGATGGATATTATTATGATTTTGATGATTACCAAGCAAGATTTTGTTCCTTTGTAATGGAGTTTAACGGCCCAGTCAAAACTATTTAGGTCATTTTTGAGCCGGTCAGTTTACCTATCAACACTTTCCTGGGCAGGCTTATACGTAAGCTGTTAACCAGTACAGTGTACATTCTTTTGCCAGAAACTGACGACTGCCCTTCTTGAATCAGCGGGAGAGAATGACCGTAGAAAAGATTTCATGATCAAGCTCCACGAAAGAATGTTGCCGGCCCCGGGGGATTCGAACCCATGTCCTCCTGATCACCAGTCAGACGCGCATCCGACTGAGCCACTGAGGCCGGCGCCAAGCAAGATGATATCCTATCTGTTCTTTCTAGGTTTAAAATGCAGATTTTCAGCTAAATGAATGGTTTGCAAAATTGAAAACTTTTGACCGAAAGTCAAAGCAACTTGAGATATTATCATATGAAACATTTGTGTGAAGTTCTATAAAAATCCATCAATAAATGTAGGCGCTAGAGGGATGACAAAGTTTTTCTAAAAATAGCCACAGGGACCTTGACGTTGAAAGTCAAAATCGCTCAAGATATTGTCATAAGGAACATTTGTGTGAGGTTGTATTGAAATCGGTGAAGAAATGTAAGCCCTAGAGCGATGACAAAGTTTTTCTAAAAATAGCCACAGTGACCTTGACCTTGAAAGTGGAAATCGCTAGAGATATTGTCATAAGGAACATTTGTGTGAAGTTATATTGAAATCAGTGAAGAAATGTCGCTAGAGTGATGACAATATTTTTCTAAAAATAGCCACAGTGACATTGACCTTGAAAGAAGAAATCGCTCGAGATATTGTCATAAGGAACATTTGTGTGAAGTTACATTGAAATCGGTGAAGAAATGTAAGCGCTAGAGTGATGACAAAGTTTTTCTAAAAAAAGCCACAGTAACATTGACCTTGAAAGTGGAACTCGCTCGAAATACTGTCATAAGGAACATTTGTGTAAAGTTATATTGAAATCGGTGAAGAAATGTAGGCGCTAGAGCAATGACAAAGTTTTTCTAAAAATAGCCACAGTGACCTTGACATTGAGGTCACGACCTTGAAAGTCGAACTCGCTCGAGATATTGTCATAAGTAACATTTGTGTGAAGTTATGTTGAAATTGGTGAAGAAATGTGGGCACTAGAGCGATTACAAGGTTTTTTTCTAAAAATAGCCACAGTGACCTTGACCTTGAGGTCATGAGCATCAACGTCACACTCACTCGAGATAGCGTCATAAGGAACATTTGTGTGAAGTTATATTGAAATTGGTGAAGAAATGTAGGCCCTAGAGCGATGACAAAGTTTTTCTAAAAATAGTCAGTGACCTTGACCTTGAGGTCACCACCGTGAAAGTTGAACACAGTCGAGATATTGTCATAAGGAACATTTGTGTGATGTTATATTGAAATCAATGAAGAAATGTAGGCGCTAGACCAATGACAAAGTTTTTTCTAAAAATAGCCACAGTGACCTTGACCTTAAGATCATGAGCATGAAAGTGGAACTCGCTCAAGATAGTATCATAAGGAACATTTGTGTGAAGTTATATTGAAATTGGTGAAGAAATGTGGACGCTTTGACAAATTTTTTCTGAAAATAGCCACAGTGACCTTGACCTTGAGGTCATGACCTTGAAAGTGGAACTCTCTCAAAATATTGTCATAAGGAACATTTCTGAGAAGTAATATTGAAATTGGTGAAGAAATGTAGGCGCTGGAGCGATGACAATTTTTTTCTAAAAATAGCCACAGTGACCTTGACCTTGAGGTCATGATCTTGAAAGTCGAACTCGCCCATCCTATTACAGTGCTTTGCATTTGTTTGATGTTTCATGAAATTGTCTCTAACGGTTTGAAAGTTATAGAGCGGACACAAGTGTATGGTAAAAGTTGCAAGTTATAACATTCAAAGGGCAATAACTATGAAAGTAGAAAAAGCAAGAGTTACGGTTCATGTGTTCTGCACGTAGTCTCATGGTGTTTAACATTTATGTGAAGTTTCATGAAAATATATCAAGCGGTTGAAAAGTTATGGAGCGGACACGAAAATGCAAGTTAAAACATACAAAGGGCAATAACTCTGAAAGTAGAAAAGCAAGAGTTACGGTTCATGTATTCTGCACGTCGTCTCATGGTGTTTAACATTTATGTGAAGTTTCATGAAAATATGTTAAGCGGTTTAAACGTTATGGAGCGGACACAAAAATGTTTACAGACACACGAACACACACACAGAAAATACGAAAACTATATACCCCCATGGCATACCGGGGTATAATAAACCAGATGCATTGCCTAAATAAATATTATACTGGGATTGAAAGTAAAATGCATGGTGCATTATAATTTTAGGGAGTATGTGATTTTTTCACGCCTTTTTAAAGACGATCTTGAGTTAAGTTTTTCTTGGCAAAAAAGTTTGATTTCATAGGTTTTTTCGCTCTAAGGTTCAACAAATGATTCAGCAAATATTCTCTGCAGGTAATATACCAGAATTTCTTTTTCCGCTGATTTTTAGCCTAAAAACAGGGGGTGGGTTATATGCACATGCGAGTTTTACACGGAATACAGTACTTGGCAGAATTATTAACCATTGAGATGATGTGTGGCGTGCAAGACCTCCAAGGAGGTCATACTAAGAGGTCAAAGGTAAAAATGGTCTTTTGTTTGAGTCCGGTCAATAACTTTCTTATTTCTGGATGGACTTTTTAAAGTCACTTTGCAGAAATGTTCACCTTCATTAGATGTGTCACACTCAAGACCCAGGTCAGTATCTCCACGGTCAAGGTCATACTTAGAGTCCAAAAAGGGGGAGACATTACGCTAACACACCCGTGCGACATAGTGCATTTTTTCACATCTCCAAAATGGCTACTTTTCTCATGAAAATCGATGATATTTTTCTTACTTATACAGCAAACATAGGCTGTGGGTGCTCGTTAGAACCGCCTCATTGAGGCGGTTCTAACGAGTACCCACAACCTATGTCTTGGAGTAAAAATAAGAAAAATAATGTTTACCCCCGTAAACCCCAGTTTTCTCTATACAGTATAAAGTGGGGTGTAAGGGGGTGTTTATTTCACGGACTTGTTCGCGTGATGCATCTGTGGTTTTGCAACAAATTCTAGTTTGTTTTTTGTTTCTGTCTAACTCAATGTATAATTTATATTAGGAAGGTTAGCTACAACATTAGGAGCAGTGCATATTGTTTCGATGTTAACACTCCACCAAATATTAGCAGAATTATACTTCTTCAAAAATTTCTGTTATTGACTTTGACCTTTGGAACTGATAAACTTCCATTCAGCTGATTGCAAATACCATTTCTGATGCCACTAGCCAATATACAATCAGAAAAATCCATTGTTTTGCCTTTTTTTCATACAAATGTCTAAGTGACCAAATTTGACCTTATCATAGAACAGGTCAAGGTCAACCAAAGGTCATCATTTGAACAAATTTGGTAGGGCCCGAGTCTCCGATGCTGCATACAAAGTTTCAAGATCATCGGCTGTTCGGTTCTTGAGAAGATTTTTAAAGGTTTTTACCATATATGGGTATGGTGGCCATATTGGTCATGTGAGCCAGTCCTTACGAACAAACTTTCATTCCCCCTTTCCATAGAGGCGCCACATGTAATTTGGTTTCAACTGCCCAAGTAGTTTCAGAGGAGATGTTGTTTGAAAATGTTGATGACCCAGACGACAACGACCCATGCCTATACTATAAGCTCCCCAGGAGTCATCGGCTCTGGTGAGCTAAAAATATGGTCAACTGATACAAAATATATCAACGCACTGAGGACCATCGATAACTGAAAGTAAATTGCTAATTTAAGAGTGTACAAGGGGATAAACTGATAAATATAATACCAGATTCGTGTCATTTGATATCAAGTTTATCAGGCTCAGCTTCAAGAACGCATGCAGAATCGCTCGTGAGCCTCGCGATTCTACAAGTGTTCTCACAGCCTTGCCTGATAAACTTGATATCAAAAGACACTCACCAGGTATTCTCTATTTAACAGCCCAATTAATGCTATTTTAGGTCATATCAAGCCTGGCAGTTTGCCTAACCCCACTTTTCTTGGGCAAGCTTAGACAAATGAGTTTAACCAGTGCAATGCAATTTCTTTTGTCAGAATCTGGTAATTTCTTGACTCGGTGGGAGAGAATGACCACTGGAAATGTTTAGTGCACAGTCTCTGTAAAATAATTATACCCGCTTTTTCGAAGAAAAATTGGTAATATTGTTTTCATGTCAGAGTCGAGTGTCTGTCAGTCCGTGGGTCTGTATGTATGCATGTATGTATGTGTGTGCGTCCGTCCGTCACGTTTCTATGGAATGGATCTCCTCTGAGATCGGTTAAGGTACACTTTTCAAACTTTGCCTGTGGCTAGTACATGGGATGTATATGGCACTGGGCTACTTTTGGCATGACCTTGACCTCAACATGACCCCAAGGTCAAAGGTACTATCGGAGTTACACTTCTGAAACTTTGGTTATTGGAATAAAGGAATAAATTTGGCTACTTTTGGTGTGACCTTGACCTCAACATGACTCCAAGATCAAAAAGTATGACTTTGCCATATCTTTTAAACTACTGGAGTTACACTTCTGAAACTTGGTTATTGGATGACCGTTGGAATTTAGAATAAATTGGGATACTTTTGGTTGACCTCAACATGACCCCAAGGTCAAAAAGTATGACTTTGCCATATCTTCTAAACTATAAGAGTTACACTTCTGAAACTTTGCTTATCAGTTAGACTGTTCTTTGCAACTTTTTATTTTTTTTAACTTACATGTAGTTTTGGCCAGCATATACATAGTCATTAGTGTTACTCATAGAAAAAGCAGGCATTTGCGATGGTATACCATTGACTGTGCGATCTAGTTTTGTTTTAAAGAGAATGTGCAATTAGTCACAGTCTGTCCCACTGCAGGACATTTTGTGTGCCTCTGTATGATAAAAACTTTAGCCATTGGGAAATCTCTCAAAATGTTATTAATATTGCCATAAATTTGAAGAAACTGGCAGGTGTTCAAAAAGGACTGGTTAAATGCTCTGGGTTAACACTGCCCCAGATATTTCTGCCATTTTACTTAGGGCCATTGTGATACTTTGTACCATGTTATATTTTGTGCCATTCTGTTTGTTGCTAATATCAAGTGTCATTTCCTTGAGCAAGAGACTTTATCCGCATTGCTTTGTACTGATTTCTACCCAGGAAAAAAAAGAGGGCCACAAGGAAGATTAGTACTAAGTTTACTTAATGTGTTACTCTCCATAAATAAGTCTTTAAACCAAGGTCCCATCTCCGTATGACCTTAGCTGTTGGTGGGACGTAAAACTTAAATCATCCACTCTCCATAAATAAAGTTGATTATTATTACTACTAAACATGTTATAACAATGACCTGGTCCAAATTCAAAGCTGGGAAAGTTCATTTTAGGTACTCAGGGGTCAAGGGATTAAAGAAAACACTAGTCACAAAGTGTTCATTTTTTTCCTTGTAATTTTCTGTATCGATACAACAAATATTACTTAGGATCTATCCTTCAATTGTATACTAAGGGAAACAAGAAACGCAACATTATGATTTTTGGCGAGAAAATAATCATCTTTTTTCTGGTAAACAATAGTTTTAAATTGTACTATCTAACCGTGAATGAACCATAGCAAAAAACGTCTGAGAATTGTAAACGTCCCGGAGTTGACGCTTCCGTATTTAACCAACCCCATAGAAAAAGAACTGCACAAAATTGCATTAAAATCGCAAAAAGAAGAATGGTGTCGTGTTTGTAACACACTATACGCGTTGAGACTCAATTCATCGGAAAGGAATGAATAAAGCCAAAATTCTGTTACTTGTTTCGACGTTGACGTCATAAACGGCAGTGTGCAAAAAGCGCATGAAAGACGCAATTTTCCGTTTGAGTACGGGTTTGGATGCTAAAAAAGCTTCAATGTTGTCTACGCCAGATAACATTTCCGTATACAGATCGTTTAGCCACAGTGAACACCATTAGAAAGACGTTGAATGCACTTCTTTGTCGTTGCGCGTATGGTTATGCAATAACTGAGTTTGAAACAAGTTTATCCAAATGTTCTTAAACTTTTTATGCTGGTCCATACTCGCACTTTGTAAAGTCGACGTGAATGGCTCTAATGCCGCAAAAAAAAAACATCCTTTAGTCCGACATGCTGACGTCAACGTCACATTGATTGGTTTAAAGTGATTTTCATATACGACATGTAACGCATTATTTCAAATGATGTTTTCAGTAATAAACTAACCGCAAAAATAGTCAGTTCATCATACGAGATATAGAAATTATAAAACGTCAGCAATTTACGCAGACATTCAAGAATACAACTGTTGCGTTTCTTTTTTCCTCTAGTATATTTAACTCTTATGATGCCAGAATAACTGCATCTGATTCTTCTCTATTTATGTCATCTGCTGAATCTTCTTGCAAATGTATTTTTACACACATGCAAACAGTGTGGACCCTGATCAGACTGCTCTTCTAATCAGACTGCAGTCTGATCTTGGCCCAACAATGACATTTAAAGCAACCAGCAGACAACAAAGCAGACAAAAATTGTTGTAAATGGCATCTACAGGGAAATTGCTTGAAATGCTAACTTCAACTAGCACTTGGTATTTTCAAAATTTTTCTTTCTTTTTTTTTTTTTCAAAGAAAATAAGACTTGGCATTTTATCAGTTACCCCATATATTAACTGCATTGTAACACCTTGACCTGATAAAGATATGCTATCTCAGGACAAATGAGCTTTATCAGGTCAACTTGACATTGCACTTTAATGAAAGAACAGGGTGAAAGAACTGGACTACTTCATAAACTGGTAAAAATGTTATTATTACTGGAAAAATTATGGTCAGCTGATACTAAATATATAGACCAATTATTGTGCCGAATGTTGTAATGCACTGAGGACAATCATTAACTGATCATAAATTGCAAATTGAATATTGTACAGGGGGATAAAATGATAAACAGAATACTTAATTTGTGTCATATGATATCAAGTTTATCATGCTTGGAAAGCCTCGCGATTCTACAAGCCTTCTCGGAGCCTTGCCTGATAAACTTGATATAAAAAAATACGAATCTGGTATCCCCTATACATGTGAATTATCTGCTGGGCAGACGATTCACATGAAATGTCAAGCCTTATTTCTTAAAAAAAAAAAACAACAAAAAAAACATTAGGTTGTCATCTGTTCTAGAATTTTTCTGGGTATTTTAATGGTTAATTATGTCCATATTACCACATTCACCCTATGTATTCGGGCAGATAGGCCTGAGCAAACAGTGTAAATCCTGATGAGACGCCGCATTTTGCGGCGTCTTATCAGGATTTACACTGTTTGCTACACAGCCAGCTATTTTTAAGCACAGCATTGAGTAGCAAATTATACTTGTTCAAATTTTAGAGCAAGTATGAGGAGGAGGTGATGTGTCTGAATACTTGGGGTAAATACAGTATTTCACATGACGTTCCTGTGTTCAACACATCCTCCTCAAACCACAGCAAATGGGAGTGTGAAAGCCTTGTAGCCAAAGTTTGTACACACATCTATGTATAGACTGCTTCCAGCTGTTGACAGCACCTGTAAGAAGATAAAGAGTTCAGGAAAGTGCAAGAAATGTTATCTCACTGAGACAGATTTTTGAATTTCTGCATGAAATTTCTGGATATTTTCACTAGACAGGTCAAGGTTTATCCTGACTTGGTCAGACTGTCCTACACCCTTCATGAACACTGTTAATGTTACGTTAAAACTCCATTCAGAACAGCAATTTTTTGGCTGAAAACAATAAAGGCTTTTGAAATGCAAAAATTACCCACTTGCTATTCAACCAATAACAAGTTTGTCAGATTCAGAAATGTCACGAGTAACTCTTACAGTGACATTGAAATTGGAAATTAGTCGTAAACTTAGCTACTTTATCCTGTGCAATAATGGTCTGAATAACTTTATCCTGATCTACAGTTATGCTCACTAATGCCCTCATTTGTTTAAGATTCTCCTCTTAAGTTCATTGGCAGACTGTTTAGTTTATACTAATTTATTTTAGTTCGATTGCGATGAAAGCTACTGTTTATGATATATAAAAGCAATACACAGAAGTGATGCAACTTTTAAAAGTGTACGTGATTGATCAAAAACAATGTGCAACCTCTTCATAACACTATTGTTTGATTCCCAAGCAGAAACCATGCTATATCAAAACAAACATGTATAGATTATACAGAACAAGAATTCCGCCAAAGGCTATGTCATGCCTGTAGGGGCACAAAGTTACTGAGGCATGAAATCTAGGTCAAAGTCAAACATGGATGCTGCATAAAACTTGTCACTCCTTGATGCAGACTTGTACCAAGTTTAATTACTGAAGCTAAAAATAGACTCTTACATTAAGGTGAAAGTTAGGGTGATTCACAAAGTCAGTAAACTGTGAAATGTAGGTCAAGGTGAGATAAGGATGCTAGCATTAAAGTTGCCATACTTAGATGCATGTTTGTACAAAGTATCATTAATAAGACCAGTCGCTGGACTGGATAGCTCACCAGAAGTCACGCTTTGATTTTGTTGCGCTAAAGCAAATTTTCAGACCCATAACAGAAACAAAGTTTTGTTTGTTTGACACAGTATAGGTCATTCTGGAGACGTCGCTTCCAATTTTGTGGGACTTTTACACAACATTGAGATAAAATGACATGTCGCCCAATGAAATCAATAGGGTTTATAAGTATGGACGGACCGACTCCCACCGCTTTGCCTGGGCAGACTTAGATCCTGTAAGTGGTTAACCAGTACTTGTGTGCGCTGTGTTTCAGCTCTGTGTGGAAGCTTCATGCAGCCCATCTATTTCTTCAAGCCCCGATGGGCGGGGGCTGAGAAACAAAGTCACAAAGAAAGAATCCAGTGCTATATCAATATCGGGGTTCATGAATGATTCAAGTCTGTAAGGTTTGTATCCCTTATTATTCAATTTAACCCATATCCATGTAAACAGACAGATTTTCGTGGCAATATTGTAACCATTTTACATGCTTTCAATGAATCAACACAGGAGACAAAAACAGCAAATGCAAGGATAGTAGAACCCTTTGTTCAGGTGAGCTAAAAAGTCTGTCTGTGACCCTGATTTTGACCCAAAGGTCAGGGTCATGGGAGGGGATGCTGCTGATAAAATTTTGAGACAAGTAGCTATCACCTCAGCAGTAATGAGCTGAATCTATCATACAGTAAAGTAAAGAAGAAATGAGCTCCTAAAACTTTAAGGCAAAATCTTTAACATTAAAATTCTATTAGTCTGTGACCTTGTCCCCAAGGCCATGGTTATATGTGCTAATGTTGCTGATAAAAACTAAAAGCAATATCTATCCCAATACCAAATTAATCTAAAGGCAACCAAATAATTATCTAAAATCTTCAGTGCAAAAATTAACATAAAAGTTCTATGTCTGTGACGTGGTCATAAGAGCTGATCATGCTGCTGCCAAAACTTTGACACCAGTATCTATTACCATAGCAAGTATAAACTTAATCCTTCCAAAGGTAAAGAAGTTATGAGCTCCTAAAAACTTTCACACAAAATCTTGAACATAAAAATTCAAAGTTTGTGACCTTGACCCCAAGGTCATGGTTACAGGTGCTGGTATTGCTGATAAAAACTATAAAGCAATATCTATCACCATTCCAAGTCTCAAGTAATTTCATCTGAAGGCAACCAAGTAATGATCTAAAATCTTCAGTGCAAAAACATAAAAGTTCTTAGTCTGTGACCTTGACCCTAAGGTCACGGTCATGTATGATGATGCTCCTGATAAAAACTTTTGACTAGTACCTATCACCAAACCAAGCATAAACTAAATCTATCAAACGGTAAAGAAGAAAGGAGCTCCTAAAACTTTAACACGAAAACTTTAACATTCAGAATTCAAAGTCTGTGACCTTGACCCCAAGGTTATGGTCATGACAGCTGATGCTGCAGCTAAATAATTTGAGACCAGTATCTATTACCATAGCAAGTATAAACTAAATCCATCCGAAGGTAAAGAAGTAATGAGCTCCTAAAAACTTTAACACAAAAACTTTAACATTAAAATTCTAAGTCTGTGACCTTGACCCCAAGGTCACAGTCATGGGTGCTCATACTGCAGATATAAACTTCAGCCCAGTATCTATCACAATACCAAATATGTACTCAATCAATGTACACATAAAAAAGTAATGAGCAACTAAAGAACTTTAACACAAAAACTTAAAACATTTGTGGACCCCGACGCCGGGGGTCGTAGAATAGCTTTCCGGTGAGCTAAAAAAACCTTTATTACCTAAATTACTACTCCTTACTGAGATTCTTTACAGCGGCAAATTTTTATAACGAAAAAAATATAAAGGAACAAATACTGTTGTTATGATGAGGGTTCTCTGTATAATGGTATACAAACCTTGTTAGACTCTGACTTTGTGTTGATTGCTACATTGAAGACTGCAGTAGGTGTACAGGGTACTTTAGACTTGAGATCACCATTCATATACCAGTGGTTTACAGCTGCCTCAGTCCCTCCGGATATCAACTGTGGTAGACAAAATCAGTACTAACATGCACAAATTGACATAATTACTAGTGGCTGAGGTGCTTCAACTATGGGGGTCCAAAGTTGGTTATCTTCCTTTAATAATCTGTACAGATATAGGGGCCCGATATCAACGGATTACATCAGCCTTTAGAAGCCTCTGTGGTGCAGTGGTAAAGCTACTCGCCTTGTTAACCAGGGGTGGCAGGATCGATCCCGGGCTTCTCCAGACTTTCGGATGAGTCTTTAAACCGAGGTCAAGTCTCCGTATGACCTTAGCTGTTGGTTGGACCTAAAACTCAAACACTCACTCACATCAGCCTTTATCGTTAATATTCTTTATAATTTATCGAAAATTACCCATATTTTTAACAAAATAAAAGAATTAGTTTAACAAAACTAGAAAATTTTGTTAAATTACTTGTTAACAAGATATTTCCTTTTAAGTTAAAAAGAAAATGAAGTCATTTATATCAAACACAGGGTATCCAATGGAAAATGCATTAGGAAAATATAGGTAATATTGGTCGGGACCATTGTTTTGAGTGGCCCTCTCTAGTGGTATGTTTGAGAAGGAGTTATCTCGCTGCCATTCCACATTCTATCCAAATATATCTTAGTTAAGGAGAATGAGCAGATACCTTTTCAGAATAATTCAGTATACCAGGAGGCAAACAGGGAGTTCCAAAAGTTGCCTCCCTTGTAAAAATGGTGGGAAAAAAAAAGTACAGTAAAATTCCTATATTAAGACTGCCTTTGGACAAAGGTGGTCTCAGACTAGAGGAAATTGAATTTAGAAAACGCAAAGAAAGAATAACTGCAACCTACTAAATAAGCTTTTTAAAGCAGAATTAGTTTTAATTTTAGGTGGTCTTAACAGTGGGATTTCACTGTATCTTAAGAGCACCCATCCCTGTAAATGCTAAGTGAGTATCAACAGTATAGTTTTGAGATGCAAAACTTAGCATTAAACAAACTACAGTAAAATTCCTATATTAAGACCACCTTTGGGACTGTTCAAAAGCGGTCTTTGAGACCACTTTTGAACAGTCTCGAAGGTGGTCCCTGACCAGAGGACATTGTGTTCAGAAAGCATGAAGCAAGAATAACTGCACCCTTCTAAATAAGCTTTTGAAAGCAGAATTAGTTTTAATTTTAGGTGGTCTTAATAGCGGAATTTCACTGTATTTTAAGAGCATCCATCCCTTTAAATGCAAAGTGAGTATCAACAGTATTGTTTTGATATGCAAAATTTATTTTAACGACTTTTATCACTTATTCTCGACTGACCCTCGTATATGTTGTAAATACTCAATGGAATTTCTACAATCAAAACAAGAGTTATCATCAGACACTGTAGTTCGTCTGGGAAAATGCCTTTGAGGCCATGGGCATAGGTGATGATATTGCCTAATAAGCCTCTGAACCTATATTTGTCATCATAAAAAATATGAACCAAATCCATTGCATAGGAAAATATGAGCTCTAAAAGTGTTAACATAAAACTAAGTCTGTGACCTTGACCTTGAGGCCACAGGTATGGGCAGGAAATTGCTGAATAAGACTTTAAACCTTATAATCATATTAAACATAAACCAAATTCATCATATGGTTTGGAAAAAAAATGACCTGTTAAAAAACTCAAACATAAAAATTCATGACCTTGACCTTGAATTCATGGGCATAGGTAGGGATAGTGTTGAATAAAAATTGGACCTAGATCTATCATCAGATCAAATATGAACCAAATCCATTGTATGGTTTGGAAAATATGAGCCAGTAAAAAAATTTAACATTAAAACTTTCTAAGTCATTGACCCTGTCCTTGAGGCCATAGGCAAGGGCGGGTGTAGTGCTGAATAAAACTTTGGAACTATATCAGTCATACCAAACATGAACCAAATTCATTGTATGGTTTGGAAAACATGAGCAGTTAAAAAATTTCAACCTAAATATTTCGAAAAAACCTTTAATATAAAAATTCTAAGTTCATGACCTTGACCTTGAGGGCGTGGGTATGGCTGAAAACAACTTTGGACCTATAACTATCATCAAACCAAACATGAACCAAATCCATTGAATAGTTGGGAAAATGCGGACGTAAATGCGGACGCGGACACTGACACCAACATCAAAACCAACATTAACACCAACACCGGCAATAGCTCTTCCTGGGGCCAGTTGTTCAAAACTAACAACATCGTTAGTTAACATATTGTTAAATCTTTGATAATTTAATATGGCAAATATGCTAATATTTTTGCTGATAAAATGTGAGCAGCTTTTGCATTTGCAAAAGCTGCTCACATTTATTTTCAGCAAAAATACCCAAATTTTGATTATTAAACTTGCTAGAACAGTTAACAATATGACCACCAACGAGCTTGTTAAGCTAACGATGTTTTGAACAAATGACCCCAGCTGGACTTTGTCCAGGCAAGCTAAAAATGTTAGCAGTACTCTCGAACTCTGATAGTAAACTTACTGTGTCCTCATAAAAGATGATATTATTTTGACAAGCTCCTGGAGTGTTGAACACGGACATTGGGGAAACCGACCGTAGATGCCATGCTGCAAGTTTAGGACCTCCTCCACATATCTGTATGGGAAAAAAAGAAAAGTACATTTACAAACTAATTATGTTATATTTATCCTCTCACATTTACCATGATAGAACAGCATTAACACATTTTATTCTGAATGAACTCTGCCACTTTATTTATCAAATGAGTTCATTTTCAACCCAAGGGTGTTTGTTTTGTTTGTTTGATTTGGGGTTTAACATCCCCGTCAACACTGTATAGGTCATTATGGAGATGTTGCTTCCGATTTTGTGGGACTTTTACCTGACATTGAGATGAAATGACATCTCAAGCCCTGTCACCCAATGGAACAATAATGTTTATAAGCATGGGTGGACCAACTCACACCGCTTTGCCTGGGCAGACTTAGATCCTCTCAGTGGTTTACCAGTACTTGTGTGCGTGTCGGTTTCAGCTCTGCGAGGAAGATCATGCAGCCCATCTATTTTTTCAAGCCCTGTTGGGTGGGGGCCGTAACCCAAGAGTGTAAGAGTAAGCAGAATAGTTTCTTTTCTGTTTTTTTTTTTTTAGAAACAAAATACACCACAACCTCATTATAACACGGTTCATTATAACACAATCATGGATATAACAAGGTTTCAAGATGGATCCCAAACATGTATAAATAAATGGTCACTTTTCTATATAATCTATACATCTTTGTTTGGATATAACACGGTTATTTAACTAACACGGTTTCTGTTTTGAACTCCAGTAATAGTGTTATATTCATTTAGACAAACTGCTGAAGATCACATTAGGGCCTATACAATTCAACTTTGAAGTAGAACTTACCAGCCAGTCTTCAGCAGGATCTACAGCTGCACACCCCACCCACTTGCCCAGTTCAGGTCTAGCTGTTTCCTAAACAGAAAACATTTCCATTTTATTAAAAAAATTTAAGACGCATGGATACACCTGTCAAATTTTCTGCAATTTCTTCAAGGGAGAAAACTTTGAGAACTTAATGCTTGCTTTACTGTTTGTATATTAAAGGGATCAAGGACAGCAGGGGAAACATGTTTTGAAGGGGGTACCCTAAAATTCATTTCAATTATAAATTGGATTTCAATTGAATGAATTTTGGTCAAAATCTAAATAAAATTTGGGAATATGCTGATTAAAGAATATCTTTATGGTGATTCTGATACTGAAAAGTGTTGTATATGGCATCCAGCAAATCATTTTAAGTCATCTAAAATGTTTTCCTATGTTTGTTTGTCTCTCCAGTATAGAACCAACTAGAGCTGCCGCCTAACGGGCGCCAATTATACCCCCGCTACCGACAAATTTTTACAAGTATTTGACCTTGAGGAAGGTCAACGTAAAGGTCAAGGTCAGGTTTGTGTATATCAATCTTAAGTACTAGTGGCAAGGTGTGTGGTGTGTGAATATTATAGAAATAGGTCAAAGAATAAGGAAGTTATGAGCAATGTTAAAGTTTTTTGTAACGGACCGACGACAGACGATTTGTAACGGACCGACGACAGACGACAAGCTGACTCCTATATACCCCCTTCAAACTTCGTTTGCGGGGGTATAAAAATGTGAATGAACTCTTTCCTTGGTAAATTCTTCCCTTAACCCTTTTTGTACCGTTGTAACATGCCGGTTCTTCCCCAAAGTTTCTTCCCCACCCAGTCAGTTTCTTCCCCTCTAAAAATTGTTATTCTTATTAATGCGTCACATTTTGTTCAAAATGAGAAAAGAAACCATTCTGAACAAGGCAACGCAAGCGTAGCATCCTCTCGCAACTGCATACCATTCATCAACATCTAAATCCAATCTGAATATGTGAGACACATTAGACACTATAGATTACCTTATCCTGTTCACAAGGTTTTTACGATCAAGTTCATTGTGACCTTGACCCTTGACCTTGAAAATCAATAGGGTTCATCGTCTTTCCATGGAGAACATTTGTGGAAGGTTTGAAGCTTCTACGACGATAACTGTGTCTTCTATCCTGTTCACAAGGTTTTTAAGGTCAAGTTCACTGTGACCTTGACCTTTGACCACTGACCTTGAAAATCAATAGGGTTCATCATATTTCCATGGCAAACATTTGTGGAAGGTTTGAAGATTCTAGGATGATTTATTTGTCTTCTATCCTGTTCACAAGGTTTTTAATGTCAAGGCCATTGCGACCTTGACCTTTGATCCTTGACCTTGAAAATCAATAGGGGTCATCATCTTTCCATGGGGAACATTTATGGAAGGTTTGAAGCTTCTACGATGAAAACTTTGTCTTCTATAGTGTTCACAAGGTTTTTGATGTCAAGGCCATTGACCTTGATCTTTGACCCTTGAAAATCAATAGGGGTCATCGTCTTCCCATGGGGAACATTTGTGGAAGGTTTGAAGCTTCTACAATAAAAACTTTGTCTTCTATAGTGTTCACAAGGTTCCGGACAGACAGACACACTAACACAAACACACACACGGATGCATGGCACCGTTGTTGCGAGGGGATAATAAGTTTTGAGCCCATACAGCATGTGTGGCAAAATTTGATAGATGCCCTACAATACATGGAGATCTAATGTAATATACATCCCTATTCCAGTATCTGTGATTAATTTTCTTAGCTTTCTAATACATAAATTGGTATTAACTTAAAAGATATAATAAGCAACAATCTTTGGTGCTCACTTCTAAATAGAATCTGGAAAATGGGGTGGGGAAGAATTGGGCCGGTCCAGTTCTTCCCCACCCCCCTCCACCCACCCCCAGCTATTTCCATTTTGTAGTTCATATCACTATATGTGTTTGTTATTTGAATTCAAATATTATTCATAGCTTAAGACATTGTAGATTGGTTCAGGAAAGCAAATATAAAGCAGCCTTGGGGTGGGGAAGAACTGGGCTGGTCCAGTTCTTCCCCATCCCCCTCTGCCCACCCCTAGCTATTTCCATTTTGTGGTTCTACCACTGTATCTGTTTATTATTTGAATTCAAATATTAAATTCATAGCGTAAGACATTGTAGATTTGTTCAGGAAAGCAAATATATAGCAGCCTTGGGGTGGGGAAGAACCAGAAGCCATCTGATCTGGATCTTCACTGTTGTTATTCAGTTGGTGAATTTATATGAATAAAATACATCGAGTAATCAAATTGGTTGGTACTCAAAAATGGATGGCAAAATTAATTTATACTGCAGTAAAAAGGGTAACAGGATAATTTTCCTAATTTCTTGCTAGGCACATGATTCATGGTTAATTGATTGTGTTGGACTTTAACATGTCAACCCTTGTCAAGTTGCGGGTCATTTCTTGTTATCTCCAAGGGAACAAAGAGACAATACAGGAGATAAAAGAGATAGACAGGGGAGAAACAAGAACATAATTCCAGCAAAGGGCTATGTCCCACCTATGAGGGAGAAATCTTCACAAAGTCAGTGAATCATGAAATGAAGGTTAAGGTCAAAATTTTAAATGGATGCTTTCATTTAAAGTATCATCCATAGATGCAAGTTTGTACCAAGTATGTTTAATTAAACTCTTGTAGTTCTTGTGATATAGACTTGAACACTAGAATTTGTTTTTCTACAAAAACACAGATGTCTCCCCCATTTTTGACCTCTAACTATAACCATGACATTGGAGGTATTGAGCTGGGTCTTGTGTCTTGTGTGCAACACATCATCTAATGAATATGAACATTTCTGCAAAGTAACCTTAAAAATGTTCATAGAAAAATAAACCAGAGGACCAGTGGTCCTGTAAACGCTCACCTGACACCTGGTCCTGGTGTACCTTGACCTTTCTTATCCATAAATCTTCATGTATTGATTTTGTTTACCTGAGCTACCTATTTTTGTGTCGTAGTCTTCAATGGTTTCCTAAATATTCATTATTTTCACTTTTTCCCATGCAAAAGCCCAAGTCTGCAAATTTGACATAGCCATAAAATAGGTCAAGGCCATCCCAGGGTCACCATTTTTACAAACTATGATGGGCTCAAGTACCAGATGCTACAAGCCAACTTTCAAGGTCATTGGCTTCATGGTTCTGGAGAAGAAGATTTTTGAAGGCTTTTTACCATATATGGGCATGGCTGCCATCTTGGTCATGTGACCCAGACCCCGCGAACAAACTTTCGTTCCCCCATCCTACTGAAGCTCCACATGAAATTTGGCTTTGATTGGCCTCCCTGTTTTGGAGGAGAAGATCTTTGAAAATGGTGGACGGACAACGGATGGACGGACGACAGACCATGGCTATACTATAAGCTCACCTACGAGCCTAAAGGCTCAGGTGAGCTAAAAATCAATTATTTTCACTTTTTCCCAAGCAAAAGCCTAAGTCCGCAAATTTGACATTGCCGTAAAATAGGTAAAGGTCAACCCAGGGTCACCAGTTGAACAAATTATGATAGGCCCGTGTACCAGATGCTTCCTGCCAAGTTTCAAGGTCATTTGCCTTACGGTTCTGGAGAAGAAGAATTTCGAAGTGTTTTTACCATATATGGGCATGGCCACCATCTTGGTCATGTGACCTGGACCATATGAGCAAATTTTCATTTGTTCATCATATAAAGGATCCATATCAAATTTCACTTGAATTGGGCCAGCGGTTTCTGAGAAAAAACTGTTTGAAATATGGAACCTGGTTAATCTTGGTCCCAGGTCACTGAATGATGACTTTTCTTACCCATGAATCTTCATGTATTCATTTACTTTACCTGATCTACCAATTTGGTGACATTGTCTTCAATGGTTTCCTAAAAATCCATTATTTTCACTTTTTCCCATGCAAAAGCCTAAGTTGACAAATTTGACACTGCCATAAAATAGGTCAAGGTCAACCCAGGGTCAGCATTTGTAAAAACTATGACGAGCCCGAGTACCATATGATATATGCCAAGTTTCAAAGCCATTGGCCTTACGGTTCTGGAGAAGAAAATTTTTGAAGGCTTTTTACCATATATGGGCGTGGCGGCCATCTTGGTCATGTGATCTAGACCGTACTGGCAACTTTTCATTTGTTCAACTCACAAAAGCTCCATATTGAATTTCACTTAAATTGGCTCAGTAGTTTCTGAGAAAAAATGTTTTTTTTTGAAATATGAAATCTGAGTGACCTTGGTCTAAGGTCAATGAATGACCTTGACCTTTCTTACCCATAGATCTTCATGTATTCAGTTACTTTACCTAATCTACAAATTTTGGTAACACTGTCTTCAATGGTTTCCCTAAATATCCATTATTTTCCCTTTTCCAATGCAAAAGCCTAAGTCAGCAAATTTGACATTGCTGTAAAATAGGTCAAGATCAACCCAGGGTCACCATTTGAACAAATTATGATAGGCCCGAGTACCATATGCTACATGCCAAGTTTCAAGGCCATTGGCCTTACGGTTCTGGAGAAGAAGAATTTTGAAGTTTCTTTACCATATATGGGCGTGGTGGCCATCTTGGTCATGTGATCTAGACCATGTTGGCAGCTTTTCATTTGTTCAACTCCCAAAGGCTCCATATTGAATTTCACTTCAATTGGCTCAGTAGTTTCTGAGAAAAAATGTTTGAAATATGGAACCTGCGTGACCTTGGTCTAAGGTCAATTAATGACCTTGACCTTTCTTACACATAGATCTTCATGTATTCAGCTACTTTACCTTATCTACTAATTTTGGTGACACTGTCTTCAATGGTTTCCTAAAAATCCATTATTTTCACTTTTTCCCATGCAAAAGCCTAAGTCGGCAAATTTGACATTGCTGTAAAATAGGTCAAGGTCAACTCGGGGTCACCATTTGTACAAACTATGATGGGCCTGAGTACCATATGCTTCATGCCAAGTTTCAAGGCCATTGGCCTTACGGTTCTGGAGAAGAAGAATTTTTAAGGCTTTTTACCATATATATAGGCGTGACGGCCATCTTGGTCATGTGATCTAGACTGTATTGGCAATTTTTCATTTGTTCAACTCACAAAGGCTCCATATTAAATTTCACTTAAATTGGCTCAGCAGTTTTGGAGAAAAAAATGTTTGAAATATGGATCCTGAATGACCTTGGTCTAAGGCCAATGAATGACCTTGACCTTTCTGACCCATAGATCTTCATGTATTCAGTTACTTTACCTGATCTACAAATTTTGGTGACACTGTCTTCAATGGTTTTCCTATAAATCCATTATTTTCACTTTGCCCCATGCAAAAGCCTACTTCGGCAAATTTGACATTGCTGTAAAATAGGTCAAGGACAACCCGGGGTCACCATTTGTACAAACCATGATGAGCCCGAGTACCATATGCTACATGCCAAGTTTCAAGGCCACTGGCCTTATGGTTCTGGAGAAGAAGATTTTTGAAGGCTTTTTACCATATATGGGCATGGCGGCCATCTTGGTCATGTGATCCAGACCCCGCGAACAAACTTTCGTTCCCCCATCCCACTGAGGCTCCATATGAAATTTGGCTTTGATTGGCCCTGCAGTATAGGAGAAGAAGATCTTTGAAAATGGTGGACGGACGGACGACGGACCATGGCTATACTATAAGCTCACCTATGAGCCTTAAAGCTCAGGTGAGCTAAAAAGTTATTGGCCATACACAAAAAAGCCCTTTTTTACCTTTGATCTCTAAGTATGGCCATGACCTTTGAGGTACAACACATCATCTCATGATGGTTAACATTTCTGCCAAGTAATTTCATAATCCATCAAAGAATAAGGAAGTTATTGACTGTCACTTTTTTTACCTTTGACCTCTAGGTATGACCTTGACATTGGAGGTATGGACCTTGGTCTTGCACATGACTCATGGTCTAATGCCGGTGAACATTTCTGCATGGTTACTTTACATATAAAGTCCATCCAGAAATAAAAAAGTTATTGACTGGACACAAAAAAAAAAAAAAAAAAAAATTACCTCTGACCTCATAGTATGACCTTGATCTTGAAGGTACCGACCTGGGTCTAGCTTGCACCACAACGTCTCATGATGATTAACATTTCTGCAAAGTAATTTCACAATCTATCCAGGAATAAGAAAGTTATTGACTGAACACTAAAAAAGGCCCCTTTTTGTCCTTTGACCTCTTAGTACGACCTTGACATTTAAGGTACCAACTTGGGTCATGCACCCAACACATAGTCTCATGGTGGTTAACATTTCTGCAAAGTAATTACAAAATCCAACTAAAAAGAAGAAAGTTATTGACCAAACACGAAAAAAGGCCCCTTTTTTGACCTTTGACCTCTAAGTATTTTTTTTTTTTTTTTTTTTGGTTTGGGTTTTACGGCCCTTTCAAGATTATTTCACTCATATCGAGCCGATCGTTAATCATAGGTGGGCGAAAACCGGAGTACCCGGAGAAAAACCACCTGACCTTCCGTTGCAGAACTTGGCGTCTCACACGTGACCCGAGCGAGGCTCGAACCCACGGCGGTGAGAGACCTAATGACTAAGAGTCAGCGCTCTTATCCATTAGGCCACGGAGGCCCGTTGACCTCTAAGTATGACCTTGACCTTTAAGGTACCGACCTGCCCCATGCGCAACACACATGGTCTCATGGTTGTTAATATTTCTGCCAAGTAATTTTAAAATCCATCTCAAAATAAGTAAGTTATTGACCAAACACGAAAAAAAGGCCCCTTTTTTGACCTCTGAGTATGACCTTGACCTTTCAGGTACCAAACTGGGTCATGCGTGCAAATTATCATCTCATGGTGGTTAAAATTTCTGCCAAGCAATTTCAAAATCCATCTAAAAATAAGAAAGGTATTGACCAAACACGAAAAAAGGCCCCTTTTTTGACCTTTGACCTCTATGTTTGACCTTGACATTTAAGGTACCAAACTGAATCATGCATGCAACACATCATCTCATGATTGTTAACATTTTTGCCAAGTAACCTCAAATTCTATCTAAAAAAAAGCAAGTTATTGACAAAACCCGAAAAAAAGGCCCCTTTTTTTACCTTTGACCTCTAAGTATGACCTTGACATTTGAGGTACCAACCTGGATCATGCACGCAACACATCCTCTTATATTGGTTAACATTTCTGCCAAGTGATTTCAAAATCCATCTCAAAATAAGAAAGTTATTGACCAAACAAGAAAAAAAGGCCCCTTTTTTGACATTTGACCTCTAAGTATGACCTTGACCTTTAAGGTACCAACCTGCCTCATGCGCACCACACATCGTCTCATGGTCGTTAATATTTCTGCCAAGTAACTTTAAAGTCCATCTCAAAATAAGTAAGTTATAGACCAAACACGAAAAAAGGCCCCTTTTTTGACCGTTGACCTCTAAGTATGACCTTGACCTTTGAGGTACCAACCTGCCTTATGCGCAACACACATCGTCTTATGGTTGTTAATATTTCTGCCAAGTAATTTTAAAATCCTTCAGAAAATGAGAAAGTTATTGACCGGACAGGATTTGCCCATACATATATACATACCGACAAACTTCCAAGGGAGATAATTCAAAAAGTGTAAATGCGAGAGTTATAGTTCTTGCACACTGCACGTCGTCTAATGCTGAAGTTTCGTGAAGATAGCGCGAACGGTTTTCAAGTTATAGAGCGAACACGAAAGTGTGACAGACGGACAGACAGACTCCCGGGGGAAAAACAATATGTCTCTCCGAAAAAAAAAATTTCGGGGGAGACATAATTAGGGTGAAAGCTTAGGTATGATGCAGTAGTTTACAAAGTCAGTGGACCATGAAATGCTAGTCAAGGTCAAATATGGATGCTTGCATTAAAGTTGCCATTCCTAGATGAAAGTTTGTACCAAGTATCATTAATGAAGCTCTTATAGTTCTTGTGAAAATCGTTTCAACATCAGGGTGAAAGTTAGTGTTGTCGCAAATAAACGGACAAACAAACACAGAACTAACTGCACTCCTATACTGCACCATGCTTAACCCTTTTTGTACCAAATGAAATCTTCCTCCTTATTAATAGCACATGTCCATTTCAAAATTTAGGGTTGTCAGGTTGTATTTTCTTCAAAATTGATTTGGAAAATGGCTTAACTTTTTGCAAACAGAGTAGGCCCTGATCAGACGCCGCGTTCTGCGGCGTCTGATCTGGGCCTGCACTGTTTGCCAATTACCCGTTTTGGGGTTTCTGGTACTCAATGGGTTAAAGCGGGTGCAACAAAAATGAATGAAAGTGATGAAACAGGAGAAGTAGAAACATTCCCTTACTGACTACAAATATGGCAGGTCTTGCCCAACTGTAATCATGGTTGAGTGTTTTTGTTTTGATTTGAGGTTTAACCTCCCCGTCAACACTGTAAAGGTCATTTTGGAGATGTTGCTTCCAATTTTCTGGGACTTTTACCCGACATTGAGATGAAATGACATCTCAAGCCCTGTCGCCCAAAGAAACCAAAAGGGTTTATTAGTATGGACGGTCCGCCTCGCACTGCGGTTCCTGGACAGGCTTAGATCCTCTAAGCGGTTTACCAGTACCAGACTTGCCTACCCCTTGAGACAGAAAATAGTAAGATCCCATAAAAAAATCGTAAGATTCAAATTTTTTTCGTAAGGGTTTTAGATATCCGATGCGAGGTCAAAATTAATAAGCCTCTCATTTTTTTTGTTTTGTTTGACTGCATTGAATCGGCCGATTCAGCTTTTCTTTTTTATCCCCATGTTTTTTCCGCTGAAAAGGCATCCATCTTGACGCTCAAACCAAAATGAATTTGTTAAATGAACTGTGATTGGCTTACTTCCCTATCATTAGCCAATGAAATTTTATTTAAATTCGCAACCAGAGTAAGCCAGGAACGACAACTATTGTCTTGTTCCGGTATAAACTGCGCCTACCCGAACCGAACTGAAATAATCGCGCCGATTTACCAATTTTTTTACAAACTTCGAAAATCGTACAGAATTCGGCCGGGATGGTAAGGTCTTAATTTGGACATGAAAATAGTAAGCCTTACGACCAAATCATAAGGGTAGGCAAGTCTGCAGTACTAGTGTGCGGGCCGGATTCAGCTCTGCGTGGAAGCATCATGCAGCCCATATACATGGTTGAGTGTGATAGAAAATGAATAATTACAGCCTTATATACTCCTAAAATGCTAGAGGTTTTGAGCTTGTAGATCCATGGCCTTTACTTTGGGTCATGTAGGAATTTTTTTAAGTGTTTTTTAGGGCTGTTAAAATTTTGATTAAAAAGAGCATCCTGTAAAAACTAACTACCTACCTCATTTTTAAATGGCTCTATAACTTGAATAGCTTCTCCATTTGATCTACAATCTGAAAATACAAAACAGAAAAGTGATTATGATAAATAATGATTCCTGGGGTTTGGTGACCTAAATCAATGACAGTTTTTGTTTGTTTGTTTGATTTCAGGTTTAACGTCCCCGTCAACACTGTAAAGGTCATTTTGAAGACGTTGCTTCCAATTTTTGTGGGACTTTTACCCGAAATTGAGATGAAATGACATCTGAAACCCTGTTGCCCAATGAAACCAATAGGGTTTATTGGCATTGACGGTCCGCCTCGCACCGCGGTTCCTGGACAGGCTTAGATCCTCTAAACGGTTTACCAGTACTAGTGTGCGGGCCAGAATCAGCTCTGCGTGGAAGCATCATGCAGCCAATATTTCTTCAAGCCCCTATGGGCGGGGGCTAATCAATGACAGTTAATCATCCAAGTCGGAAAATGATTTTGAGGTCGCACAATGCCTTAAAACATTAACCCATATATGCCTAGCATCCCATTTTTGGGAGGCTGGCAAACAGTGTATACCCAGATCAGACGCTGCAGAATGCACTGTTTGCTCAAACTACATGCATTTTGTTCAACTTGTACCTTAAGCAAAACAAAACTGTCAACCCTATAATTGAAAATGGACCACTCAAAACTTACTAGGTGGAAGATTCCATCATGAGTACCCTCAGATCCAGCTGTTCAAAACTAAGATCAGGGTCCAGTTATTCAGTCTTGTTAGTGGTCAAATTGTTAACTTCTCTAGTAAGTACAATATCAGAATATTGAAATTTCGATCATTAAATATGGCATAAAGACTGTTACTTTTGCTTAAAAAAATGTGCAAAAGCTACTCACATTTTCTTCAGCAAAAATACCAGAGTTTTAGATATTGTCAGTTAACAATTTGACCATTCATAAGCTCCTTAAATCTTGAAGAACTTGGTCTTTTCCTCGTCACCTAGTTTATCTTGCCCCCTAGACAGCTTCCCCCCCCCCCCCCCCCCTCCACCCCCCTCCCCACAACACTCCCACCCCCAGACAGCTTGCCTCCTCTGGGGGGCAACCTAAGCCAGAGCCGGGATATAGCAATGGAAGATTCCACTAGTATACAATGGGTTAAATAAAATTTCCTTAAGTCATCCATATTATGTCTCAGACCTGGCGATGTGAGCAACCCTCAGTAGTTCAATGTTCCCCTATCTAGAACAGATTGTCATGGTCCCAAAGATATTCAAGCTTTTGAATTTGACTATTAATTTACCCCATATCCTGATTGAGCCATCTTCTGAAGCTGACACACACTCCTGACCATTGTTCTTCATACTGACACTGTGTACTTAATCTTGGTGACCACTCAACATTAGCTATAGAACATACAATTCTTTATATTTACCCCATATCCTGATTGAGCCATCTTCTGAAGCTGACACACATTCCTGACCATTGTTCTTTATACTGACACTGTGTACATAATCTTGGTGACCACTCAACATTAGCTATAAAATATACAACAATTCTTTATATTTACCCCATATCCTGATTGAGCCATTTTCTGAAGCTGACACACATTCCTGACCATTGTTCTTTATACTGACACTGTGTACATAATCTTGGTGACCACTCAACATTAGCTATACAATATACAACAAATCTCAACATTTACCCCATATCCTGATTGAGCCATCTTCTGAAGCTGACACACATTCCTGACCATTGTTCTTTATACTGACACTGTGTACATAATCTTGGTGACCACTCAACATTAGCTATACAATATACAACAATTCTTTATATTTACCCCATATCCTGATTGAGCCATTTTCTGAAGCTGACACACATTCCTGACCATTGTTCTTTATACTGACACTGTGTACATAATCTTGGTGACCACTCAACATTAGCTATACAATATACAACAAATCTCAACATTTACCCCATATCCTGATTGAGCCATTTTCTGAAGCTGACACACATTCCTGACCATTGTTCTTTATACTGACACTGTGTACATAATCTTGGTGACCACTCAACATTAGCTATACAATATACAACAAATCTCAACATTTACCCCATATCCTGACTGAGCCATCTTCTGAAGCTGACACACATTCCTGACCATTGTTCTTTATACTGACACTGTGTACATAATCTTGGTGACCACTCAACATTAGCTATACAATATACAACAAATCTCAACATTTACCCCATATCCTGATTGAGCCATCTTCTGAAGCTGACACACATTCCTGACCATTGTTCTTCATACTGACACTGTGTACATAATCTTGGTGACCACTCAACATTAGCTACAGAATACACAACGACAGAGGATTCTAGCAACAGATTATACTTAAAAATAGAAGTGTTGCCCCTAGTGGGCCCCTGGGGGAGCCAACATGTTAACAAAAATGCACATACTTGTTTCTCCCACAAAGCAAGGCTTTGATTTTCCCAATAAAATAGGTGTGGCCATAATAAATTATTTCCACAGAAATAGGAGAAAAACAAGATGTGTTTGTGAAACACGAACATGTCCCCGGGCATGGTCATTGTTTTTTTGCAAAGTTGGTCACAGTCCAAGGTCAAGGTAACAGGTCAAGATTTATTGTTTGAGTGGGAAGCCCTTGACACAAGGAACTTACATGCCAAATATGAAGGCTCTATCTTAAATGGTTCACAAGTTATGAACAATAATATTTTTTTTCTGCTAAGAAGGTCATAGGTCATGGGTCAAAATATTTTTGCATGAATGTAAAGCTTTTGTCACAACAAACCTACATGCCAAATATGAAGGCTCTATCTTAAACGGTTCAAAAGTTATGAAAAAATTTATTTTTTCTTTTAAGTAGGTCAAAGGTCAAGGTCATGGTCAAAACATTTTGCATGAATGTAAAGCTCTTATCACAGGGAACCTGCATGCCAAATATCCCATAAGGTTCGAAAGTTATGACCAAAATGTTTTCAAAATTTTTGCATGAATGTAAAGCTCTTGTCACATCGGCCCCAGCCCATCAGGGCTTGAAGAAATATATGGGCTGCATGATGCTTCCACGCAGAGCTGAAACTGATCCGCACAACAGGGGCGTAGCCAGGCTAATGCTTAAGTTGAAGCCCACGCCGAAGGCTTGGGTCGAGTGCCGAAGGCACGAGTGGGGGGAGAGCACGAGAGGGGGTTGGTGGGGGTCCGGGGGGCCTCCCCCGGGAAAATTTTGAAATTCCAATACGATTTGGTGGCCACTGGTGTCATCTGGAGGGGTATTTTTACTTATCTCTTATCCGACTTTTTCACCAATTTGTTTGAATTTTTCGGTTAGTTTTACGTTTGTATGGAAGTCACACTTTAATAAAGCCAACACTCTGATTAAAGCCTTTTTGAGGTTTACTTTTGTGGTTTCGTGCATCTGAGTTGTTGGAATAGCTAGTTATCGCAATATGATCCCATATTACGGGGAAGGAGTTGGTTGATTGCTGTTAAGTTTCGGGGTTATGGTGGTTCATTTATGAAGAAGGGCGCCACGATACGGACCGAACATTTGCTGGTTAGATGAGCTGCATCAGAACCACAACGAGGGTCAGGTACTTAGAACTTTTAAGGCAGCCCTCAAATGATTTTGTTGCTCACCCTTCCAATGTCTGTTCTCCCATCCCGTTGTTGGCTTGGATGGTTTGTGTCCTTGATTGTGGCATGTCCTGCGTATATTCATTTTTTAATTTTAAATGTTAATTTCGTATTCATTCTTCCTCCTGATGCATGAGGTGAGCTGTGTTCTTTGACTGTGGCTGTTTCTGGGACTTTCTTGTTATCATTGACAGACTGTTTGAGTTTTCCACTCAAGGCTTTACAGGCTTTGCAAATAAGTAATTTTAAGTGTATGCATGAAGTGCGTTTATTTCATTAACGTGCTCGTTGAGACTCGATGACACAATGAGCATGTTCATGCTATAAATGGACTGTATATAAAGCAGACTAAGGACCTGCTGGACTGAGGGCTAATGACAAAAAAAAAAACTTTGAGGAATTTATTTCATGTGGTTATTCTAAAGGACATGATGTAATCATGCAATTGCAGACAAATATTGTACACTAAAGATTCCCGACACTTCAAGATAAACTGCAAACTCGAAACACCTAGAATCGTCTCTGACAATAGCATTTTCGATATGAGAATTGATGTGCCACCTAAACCCAAGCGCAAATTAACCCCCAGACTAAAAGTTTGGAAGCTGAAAGTCTCTCAGACAAGGAATCATTTCAACGCGGTTTTCAGCCTCAGCAGGTGTAGCTGATGCTACCACTGATGATATATGGAACAGCATCAAGACCGGTCTGCTCAAGACAACTGAAGAGGTGTGTGGCACAACTCGGCCCCACCGCTGGCATAGCGAAACCTGGTGGTGGAATGAGCATGTTAATAAGCTCATTGCAGCCAAGCGGCAAGCCTTTAAGGAATGAAAGACTGGTAAGGGCACTCGTGCATCATATCTTGCGACCAAACACATTGCCAGACTTGCGGTGCACCATGCTCGCCAAGAAGCTGAGAAGGAGATCTACAAGAATATTGACCCTAAGTCCTAAGAAGTATACCGCCTTGCTAAGTAGATGAGAAGAGAGAATGTCGGTGTTGTAGGTGACAAACCAGTAAAGAATGATCCAGAGGAGATGTCAATGAGTGAAGACTCAAAGCAGAGGGCCTGGGCAGAGGGTAGAGGGACCCAGACCACCTGTCTGATGAACCACCAGTGGAAGGACCGCCCATCCCAATCACTATTGATATGTTTAAGAAGGCTATCTCTCAGATAACGACTGGCAAAGCACCAGGCCCTTCTGGCAATGTGTTGGAGATGATCAGATCTGCAGGTGATGCGGGTGCCTCAGTGCCGCGACCTTGCAGCTGCAATCATCCGTGACGGAAAGGTACCCTCTGACTGGGGACAGAGTTTCATCGTATGTCTCTACAAGGGCAAGGGCGATGCATTGGAACGGGGCAACTACCGTGATCTCAAGCTGACAGAACAGGTCATGAAAGTCCTGGAGAGGATTGTGGATGGCCTCATTAGGCAGTTGGTGTCCATCGACGATTCCGAGTTTGGCTTCGTCCCAGGAAGAGGCACAACAGATGCAATTTTTGTTGTACGGCAGCCGCAAGAGGAGTATCTGGCGGCCAACAGGAGATTCTACATGGCTTTTGTAGCAGAAGTAAAACAAAGATCAGGAATCGATACAATTAACTTACTCCACCCATAAAAGACACCAAAGGGAAAGAAATACAAACATTAAGCGACCAGACCAGAATGGAAACCTAAACAAAGGAAGGCCATAAGGACAGTTACTTTCCCACAAAATGTCCATATGGCCATCCAAAATAAAAAGACACAAGTGATACACACAGTAAGTAACAGACAACACCATAAATAAACCACCACAGAAGAACCGCCTTGGAACGGTCAGTGGAAAGATTTCCACTGGGGGCTTAAATCGATTTTACGTGATTTTACGTGGCCACAATCCTCGCCCTTACTTCCGTCGCGATTTAGACAAATAATTTGTTCCGTCCGCATGAAGGTCTCCTAACTCATCAGTGCAACATCTCCTTGAATACAAAAAATCAAAGAACCACAGAGGTGAGACAACGGTGAGGACTCGACAGCAAGAAACCACTGAAATGCTGGAGCAAAAGAAAACCAACAGTAAGACTCCGATGGGCCCGACCTGGAGAACTGGAGAAGGCATTTGATCGAGTGCCTCGGAAAGTCATCTGGTGGGCACTAAGAAAACTTAGAGTGGACGAGTGGATTGTGCGACTGGTCCAAGGGATGTATGCTAATGCTCGGAGCTGTTACCGTGTTCGTGATGGTTACAGTGAAGAATTCGAAATGAAGGTGGTTGTTCATCAAGGATCTGTTCTCAGCCCACTGCTTTTCATCATTGTGCTTGAAGCCTTGTCATGCGATTTCCGCTCTGGAGTCCCCTGGGAGGACCTGTATGCTGATGACCTTGTCATCATAGCTGAATCCCTTGAGGAATGTGTCAGGAGGCTCTTAACTTGGAAAGTCGCAATGGATGCGAAAGGGCTGAGAGTGAATGCAGGAAAGACAAAAATCATGATCTGTGGTTCGGGTCTGGACCTCATGCAGAGTACAGGCCAGTTCCCTTGCGCTGTATGTCGCACTGGAGTGGCAGCAACAGTATATTTGGTAATGGCTGCAAGTTCTGGGTGCACAAGAAATGCAGTGGGCTCAAGCGCTTGATGGAGGACCCTGATTACAGGTGTTCACCGTGCCAAGGAACTGCACGACCCTTAGATGGCAGGGAAGTCCAAGTCGGATCCAACAAGTTTGAGGTTGTAGCTTCCTTTTGTTACCTAGTTGATATGCTCTCAGCAGCGAGTGGTTGCGACCTTTCGACCACATCACGTGTGAAAACAGCCTGGAAGAAATTCAAGGAGTTGCTCCCAATTCTCTCTTTCCGCAACCTCTCGTTCAAGACACGTGACCGTGTGTTCAGCTCTTGTGTGCGGAGCGCAATGCTCCATGCCAGTGAGACATGGCCATTGACAAAGCGAAACCTCCAACGTCTTCAGCGGAATGACAGGGCAATGATCAGACAGCTCTGCAATGTCAAGCCACATGACACTGTCACCATCAGGTCCAGTGATTTACTTGAGCGTCTTTGCATCGAGGACCTGTACCTCATCCTGAAAGAGAGAAGGCTCCGCTGGTATGGACATGTGGAACGCTCCAATGGTGCAGTCAAGACTGCCCGTGACATACAAGTAGGTGGAATGCGGGCGCCTGGAAGGCCCAGGATGACCTGGAAGCAGCTGATAGAAAGAGATTGCAGAGAATGGAAGCTCTCTGCTATCGACCATCATGATAGACAGGCCTGGAGATCTGGTGTAAGATCTGCCATGCGTGCAGCAAGCCAGCTACCTGGAAGGAGGCCCACTTATGTGGACGTTGCCTCTGTACCTACACGTTAATCAAAAATCCGTTGACGATGATGATGTTGATGAGTCGCAGGTGCCTCTGAAAGTGTGACATATTTTTTTTTTTTTGTAAATTCTTATGTAAAGGCATACTTGGCAAAATATTGTTGAAGCCCGGGCTTCCGGGCTTCCGCCTGGCTACGCGCCTGCACAAGAATACTGGTAAACCACTTAGGGGAGCTAAGCCTGTCCAGGCAAAGCGGTGCGAGTCGGCCCGTCCATGCTTATAAACCCTATTGGTTTCATTTGGCGGCAGGGCTTGAGATATCATTTCATCTCAAAGTCGGGCAAAAGTCCCACAAAATTGGAAGCAACGTCTCCAAAATGACCTTTACAGTGTTGATGGGGACGTTAAACCTCAAATCAAACAAAATCCAACAAACAAACAAAGCCCTTGTCACATGGAACCTACAAATATGAAGGCTGTTTCTCAAACGGTTCAATAGTTATGAACAAGATTAACTTTTTCTCTATATAGGTAAAAGGTCAAGGTCATAGCCTCATAGGTCAAAATTTTTTGAGTAAATGTAAAGCTCTTGTCACAAGGAACCTAAATGCAAAAGTTCAAAAGTTATGATCAAAATGTTATTTTTTTATTTAAGTAGGTCAAAGGTCAAGGTCACAGGTCAAAATTTTTTGCATGAATGTGAAGCTCAAGAAATATACATACCAAACATGAAGGCTGTGTCTCAAGCGGTTCAAAAGTTATGACCAATGTTATTTTTTTATTTTAAGTAGGTCAAAGGTCAAGGTCAAGGTCACAGGTCAAAATTTTTTGCATGAATGTGAAGCTCAAGAAATATACATACCAAATATGAAGGCTGTATCTCAAGCGGTTCAAAAGTTATGATCAATGTTATTTTTTTCTTTTAAGTAGGGCAAAGGTCAAGGTCAAGGTCACAGGTCAAATTTTTTGCAAGAATGTGAAGCTCTTGTCACAAGAAACCTTCATGCCAAATATGAATGCTCTACCTCAAACGGTTCAAAAGTTATGACTAACGTTAAAGTTGTCCACGTACAAACCAACAAACAAACAGACAGGACAACAACATGTCCCTGCTATTGCTACCGGGGACATGAAAATATTCGGGATCAACAGTATAAGCAGGGCAAAAATGGGCCTCAAGCAGTCTAAATAGTTTACTAGAAAACAAAACAGGAAAATGTAAAAATCGTCTCTTGCAACAAGAATTCTGCTAAATGCGGGAATGCAACCTCAAAGAGAAATGGATCTGAAGATTTCTGAACATTTGGGGCAATGTTAGGGGTAAAGCAAATTCTAACAGCAAACAAGTGCATGAACAAATGAAGGACAAAAACCGCAAATCTGTCATCTGCGTCCTGCTAAAAGCTGGCATGTCAAGACAAAATCAGAACCTAGTTGTTCAAAGTATCCATAGCTTAACCCATTGTATACTAGTGGACTCTTCCACTGCTATTTGTTGGACAAGTCCAGTTGTCAATTAAGGCGTGTCAGGCCTATTTTTTGTTTTTATTCTATTTTTGACGGAAAATTCTGTTAGCAAAAAGTGCAGGCCCTGATCAGACTCCGCGTTCTGCGGCGTCTGATCTGGGCCTGCACCGTTTGGCAAGGTACCCCTTTAGCGGTTTCCCGAATACAATGGGTTAATAAGCTTGCTAGGGGTTAAAGTGTTAATTGTTCATGTAAGTATAATGTTTAATACATAGGTACTTTTGCTGAATGAAAAATGTCATTATTTTTCAACAAAAATATTAGTGTATATGCCATATTTTACGATCAAAGTTTGAACAACATGTTAAATGTCTGACAACATCGTTAGTGTTGAATCATCAGGACCCATTTGTCAAGTATATACATTAGCCATAACGGATCATTTATAGTAATTCAGTCATTAATACAAACAAAACTTCCTTACCGTTTCCTGTCCTGTTTCGATATCCCAAGAATATATATTATTGTCTCCACAGCCACTGAACAGCTGGGTACCAGATTCCTGAAATGTAGAAGTCTGACTCAATTCAGAGGATGCAACACTTTCAAAACTAGAAATGTTTTCAAAAGAAAACCTATGTTCACTAACATAAATATGGCCCCCAAAATACGAGAGATGTTTGAAAAGAATTGCTTGTTGTCCTCTAGCTCGATATCCACGTAGGGCACGATCAAATCCAATACATACGTGTATAGGGCTATTCAATATCTACACAATGGTGTATAAATGTACATGTTAGACTAAGTGTAAGACATAAAATTTACCATTTGAACACACGCAGTCATTGACCACTGCAGTAAAAAATGGTTGGTAGAAGCGGCGACTAAAAAGATGAAATACGGGCTTACATCAAAGCTTGCCCAAAACTTGGTTGTTCTTTGAAGAAGCTGATGACTGAAATTTCTACTGCTTTTGGACCTTCTTGTGTGTCTTATGACACAGTTCAGCGGTGGAAAAAGAAATCTGAGTCTGGTGTAGAGTCCATCAAAAATGCACCGAAATCAGGTAGGCCAAAATCTGCATCTCGCAAAAGAAATCATTTCTAAAATAAAGAAATCATTGAAGGAGATGCCATATTTACTGTTCGTGATATTGCATGAAAGGTAGGCATATTATTATCAACAGTTCACCTTATTTTGAAGAAGCATTTTAAAATCAGAAAGACTTCTGCTAGATGGGTGCCACATCTGTTGACTGACAAGCAAAAGAGGCAACGGGTTAAAGTGGCCAAAAAACTGCTCCAAATGTTTCCAAAATATGACAAAAATCAATTTGCCAATGTCGTCACAGATAATGAAACCTAGGTCCATTATTTTGAGCCCGTCAGAAAGGATAGCAATAAGATCTGGGCCACTAAACTCAGCAAACGCCCAATAATTGCCGAATGTTCTTTGAGTACAAATGTTTTGTATGCAATCTTCTTCTCTGGTGAAGGAGTCGCAATAAAAGTGCAGGTGAAAAAGGGCAAAAGCATCGCCCGAAAGTACCACAAAGACGTAGTACTGAAGAAACTGAGAAAGTATTATCAGAAACAAAGCCCTGCCACCTGTTTTAAACATGTCCATTTTCTACATGACAATGCAACTGCTCATACCTCCGCAATAGCTTTGGCCTTTTTGAAGAAAGAAAAAGTAACTGTTTTGCCTCACCCCCTGTATTCCCCAGACCTTGCCCCATGTGATTTCTTTTTGTTTCCGAAATTGAAATCATTCCTTGCTGGGCGGAAATACCAGTCCCGACAGGCTTTTGGATCTGCCATTCATTAGTACCTTATTACTGTGCCCAAATCCGGGTACCCTGATGCCTTCAAGAAGTGGACACATAGGCTGAATCTTTGCATTTCTAGCCACAGGGAGTTCTTCGAGGGCATGAAATGAGCACTTTTGGGCTAACTTGAAATTTGAATTCTCCAGATAGAAATAAGCAATTCTTTTCGAACATCCCTCGTACATGTGTCTTTGTGTTTGAGTTTTGCTTCCCACCAACAGCTAACATCATACGGAGATGGGGCCTCGGTTTAAAGACTCATCTGAAAGTCTGGAGAAGCCCACGATCGAACGCACGACCCCTGGTTTATGAAGCGAGTAGCATAACCACTACACAACAGAGGCTTCTCCAAAATACATGTACGTTATATGACAAATTGGAATAAAGTCTCTGTTATGTTGCCATGATGTGTTGTACAAAGTTTGGCCAGAATTCTTCTATCAGTTCAAGAGGTATACTTCAGAAATGCAGTGTAGATCCAGATCAGATGGCTTCTGAAGAGGCCAATCTGATCAGGATCTACGGTACACTGTTTTTTATGCAGTTTGTGAATTGAGCATATACATTACATCAAGTAATTTGATTGGTGGATAGCCAGACATGGGTGTGGCTAACTAATTTATTCAGTAGGATAAGGGTTAAATCTATAGAAAGGCTAGAGCCAGGACCCAGGCTAGTTAGTGGTAAAACGTAAAAAGTTCTAGCAAGTACAATATCTAATGCACTTGTACTTTTTGCTGAGAAAAAAAACGTGAGTAGCTTTTGCAGTTGCAAAATCTCACTTTTTTTTAGCCAAAAAATACCAGTGTATTTGCTATATTAAATGATCAAAATTCTTACAATATGTTAAGAAAAGATAGTTTTGAACAACAAGGCCAGGACAAACCATTTGCTGATTTTTCCTTTTTTTTTTTGTTCTTTTTTTTTTTTGCTGTTTTTTTTTGGTTTTACGGCCCTTTCAAGATTAAGTACCTGGAGAAAAACTATCCGACAGTATGTGTCTCACAAGTGTCCTAAGCAAGGCTATACAGAGAGAGACTTAATAATTAAAAGTAAAACCATTTATTGAACCTGTCCAAACTTCCAATCAGTGTTCAATGCAATATTTATCACGTGGATGTGGGTGCATAAAATCTTACCTGACTGTTAAGAGCAAGAGAGTTCACTTCTGGACTGGTAAATGCTTGTCTGAAATAAAATATTTCAACCTTCAAAAATGAGCATATCACTCACATTTTACATTTTTTTCTCAGCCTTTCCTTCATTTCTTTAAGAAATTGTGACATAAATTTTGAGAAATATGTAAAGTTTTCTAACGTCAGGACATGCTAAACTAACTTGAACAAGAAATTTGTCCTGCTCATAAATTTTAAAATTTATGAGCAAGGCAAACAACATCCTTCACTGGTTTGAACAGGTTGTTTAAAACTTATGGGCATAATAAATTTCATGCTCACCGAGTTGAGCATGAAAAAAAGTATTATAACCTCGGGGCCAGGCTGATATGAGTCTTTGATGGTTGCATATGCCAGCTTGCATCTTTTCAGGCAGGTAACTTCTTAAACATCAAGATGTCATGAAAACATGCATCGGAAAATGTTGTCTGTTTATGTGGTCTGCTGCATCTTCTTGCAAGCTTTTAAAAAAAAATTTCATACAGCCAAACTGTGTGGATCAGGAGCAGTCTGATCTGGGTCCACACTGTGTGCAAAAGTGACTTTAATAAAGTTACAAGCAGACGACAAAGCAGACGACAATTGTTGTGGGTTAAATGGCAGGAACTCTTCTCTTTAGAATAGCTCAACAATTTACTGTGCTCATTCATTCAAAAGGGCAAAAGAAGTGTAACTAGAAATGTGTCAATACAACACAAATGCCCCCACCCAGGACCTACCTCCCCCACCCCCCATCACCTTAAGGTCATGCAGCAGGGGCGGGGTTATGGCTGAATGAAACTTTTGACATGTATCTATCATCATTCCAAATATGTAGCAAATCCATCGAATGGTTCAAGAAATATGAGCTCTCAAAAAATATAATATAAAAAATTTCTATGTCTGTGACCTTGACCTTCAGTTAAGGGGTGG